>PVKA01030554.1:0-27197 GCA_004027165.1 Ctenomys sociabilis | reverse complement strand
CACCAAGAAACTACTAGAACTGATAGGGAAATTCAGTAGCATAGCAGGATACAAAATCAATACGCAGAAGTCAATAGCATTCCTCTATACAGATAACAAACACACTGAAAGGGAAACTATAGAAACAATACCTTTCACAATAGCACCGCAGAAAATGAAATACCTTGGGATTCACTTAACCAAGGAAGTCAAAGATCTTGTCACGGAAAATTACAACACCCTAAGAAAAGAGATTATAGAGGATTTCAGAAAATGGAAAGATATTCCATGCTCCTGGATAGGAAGAACCAACATCGTGAAGATGGCTATACTCCCAAAATTGCTGTACAGATTTACTGCAATCCCTATCAAACTGCCACCAACATACCTCCCAGATATAGAGAAATCAATCCTAAAATTTATTTGGAACCACAAATGACCGAGAATAGCAAAGGCAATCTTGGCCAATCAAGACAAGGCAGGAGGCATCACAATTCCTGATTTGAAATTATACTACAAAGGCACTGTGATAAAATCAACATGGTATTGGCAACAAAATAGACCTGAGGATCAGTGGAATAGATTAGAAGATGCAGAGGTATCTACGAAAACACTCAGCCATCTTATCTTTCACAAAGGGGCTACACAAGCTCGCTGGAAGAAAGATAGCCTCTTTAACAAATGGTGCTGGAAAACCTGGCTTTCTACATGCAGAAAATTAAAAATTGACCCAGTTCTATCAGCATGCACTAAGTTAAAGTCAAAATGGATTAAAGATCTAAACATTAAAACACAAAAACTCAAACTCCTGGAATAGAAAGTAGGAGGAACTCTTGAAGACATAGGGGTAGTAAAGAGTTCATGAACAAACATATATTCGCACAGGAAGCTCTTGAAAGAATCAAAACTGGGATCAACTCTTCTTATAGAGCTTCTGCATGTCCAAAGAAATTGTCAACAGAGTGAAAAGACAACCCACAAATTTTGAAAAAATCCTAACTAATAAGCAATCAGACAGAGGACTACTGTCTAGAATATATAAAGAACTAAGATATAACAGGGCCCTCAAATTTAAAGACCCAATTCAGAAATGGGCATCTGAAATGAATACACACTTCTCAGAGGACGAAATTAAAGAAGCAAACAAATATATGAGAAAATGCTCCACATCACTAGCCATTCGTGAAATGCAAATAAAAACATCACTGAGATATCATCTCACTCCAGAAAGAATGGCTATCATAAGGAAATCAACCAACAACAAATGTTGGAGAGGTTGTGGGGAAAAGGGAATGCTTCTCCACTGCTGGTGGGAATGTAGACTGGTACAACCATTGTGGAGGTCAGTATGGAGACTTCTCAAAAGAGTAGGACTGGAAATGCCATTCAAGCCGGCTATCCCCCTACTGGGAATTTTCCCAAAGGATCTGGATACATTGTATCATAGAGATATATGTGTGCCTATGTTTATAGCAGCACAATGTGTGGTAGCAAAATCTTGGAAACAACCAAGATGTCCATCACATGAGGAATGGTTGAAAGAGATGTGGTATATCTATGTAATGGAGTATTACTCAGCTATTAAGAATGAAAGTTTGAAGCATTTATACTGAAGTGGATGCCACTTGAACATATACTCATAAGTGAAATAAACCAGACACACATGTGTAAATATTGTATAGTCTCCCTAGTATAAGAATCGAAAAGCAGAAATACAAAGTAAAATACAACAAGTAAAATCAACTGAGTCAGATAAGGCAAAGTGAATGGCATATGCTGCAGGATACTAATCAGCTTTTCTTCTGGATGGTTAACAACCTAAGATCACAAGTCAGAGTTGGAGAAATAGAAGAGCCACAGGGCCAGCCAACATTTTGGCCCCAGACTTTCAAGGTCAGTGAAGACTCAGGACATAGGAAAAACCTGTACTTCAACATTATGAAACTCAGGTTAGCTCCAAATTTTCTGAACAAGGAGATTATGGAGCCACAGAGGAAAGAGACTGAAGTTCTAAAGTGTTCCTGGGTAGAGTCACATGAAGAGAAAACTTTCTCTCAAGCTCTCACAGAGAGCAATCTGGTCAAGCATTGGCCATGTCTCATCCACATTGGTGACACAGACAAAGGAACTACAGAATAATGTACAGGACTGCAAGATAAACCCTGAGAGGACTTCAATGACCACATAGGAAATATAAAGTTCTTGTGTTGGTATATAAGTCTTGATCTACCTAGGTCTTAACCATCCAGCAGAAAAGTATAAAAATGAAGTATACATCGTGAGCCCATAATATTAAGCTGAGCTGTAAATGGATATGGTCGTCAATTTCTTTGAATAACTCACTATGGTTACAGAATTCTGGACTGTGTTGGATTGTGGTGTCGAGTTCAAGCACCCAAGTTAGTTGAATGTCAATGGAGTGCCCACTTTTGACAGGTGTAGACAACGGAAGGGTTGTAGAAAGAAAAAATCATGATGTGTGTGTATAGACAGTACAGTTGGGATAGATAACGCTGTGCTTCTACATAATTCTATGAGAGGCAAGATCTTCACTAATGGTGGTTGGACAGGATATTATGTCAGCTTTTAGTACTATGGTCATCCACTAAGTAAATAATTATTGAATTTTTGATATAATTCAGGTATAAAAATAAGATAAGTAAGCAACTACACTCTTAATTCACTGATAAGAGATATCTGCTAAAATAATATCTGTAAATATAATATCATGTATGCACCTTGTACAATACCAAAATGTTATGAAAACAGTTTGCAATGTATTAATTCATCAAATGTGTATGGTTAAGGTGTCTTGAAACTGTCTGATTGACATTTGTATTTTAATAAAATAAAAATGAATAAAAAAAAAGAAATTGTAAATGCTTCTCAGATTTAACATTGGCTTCATAAAAATGTGATAGATTTATTATTTTTTTTCCTTATTTACACAGTGGTAAACAAAAGTCATTCCTTCATCTATCTGACATTCTAAGAAACATCTCTTTGAACTACAATAAAGCACTGCACACATCTGAAAAAAAATGCTTTTATTAGCTTGGCTTTGATTTAATACCTCCTGGAGATCAATTTAAGACATATGATATTTGGTTGAGACTGGTTACTAGCGATTTGAACTACGTATCCACAATTTCTAGGTTGTATCACTGAATTAAATAAGATGATTAAAAATAACAGTGTCTCACTCTCACTGTACATTATTATTCCTTCTCTTCATAGAAATTCGTTTTCTGAAATTTGATTTATGTCATATCTGTACCCTTCAAGAAGGTCAGTTTCAAAATTTGTTATTTGAATAGCAGATCAATGTATATAAAATGAATATTCTTAGAGTTTAGTCTCCTATGAAAAACACCATACCCAAGTGTGTACTTGATAGCTACTTTGTGTTTAGTTCTAACTTCATTTTTTCAATTTTAATTATAACACAATTGTACTATAAAAATGTCACAAAATAATTTTGTTTTTCTGAAATGGCCTATTTATTGATAAATTTAGAATCCTACTGAAGATTATAGTACATTTTAGGCTCTCAATAGTCTTTCTCCTTTCACAGTGTATCCTTGGACAACTTAAAAATCATTGACCTCTGTGGTCTCTTGACAAAGATATAAATAATATAACCCACTCAGCAATTTTGTGTGTTTGGGGAGCACATAGTCCATAATATACAGATGCTGAGGATACAGTGCTGAAAATATTTTGATAGGGTCTACCGGTAAGACATTAAACAAATAATATAAATATTAATTGTGAAATTATAATCAAACACTGTGTCTCACATGGAAACCTCACAATTTCCTTTGAGAAGGGAGTAAAGAAGCAGTGAAGTATGGTCAGAGAGTTGTTCCCAGAGAAACAAGCATGGATGGAGTTCAGCATATGGGGAGAGGTAGTGCTTGGGGAGATTTCCTAGCACAGAACCACAAGAGGTGTGGAAACTCAAAGCATCCAGCAGATGCACAGAAGAGCGGGAGAGCCCATGTGCTCTGCTGATCCTGGGCGCTGAAGGACTGCATACAAAACTGAAGCAAGGCAATCATGCAAAATCCTGCATCAGGTTTGCACCCTGCACCACAAACTGTTTGGCTCATTCCTAGCAGCATAAGGAGCGTCTGTGAATGTCAAGTATAATTTCAGATATCTACAGATAAAAAAAAAAAGTTAAATGCATAAACAGAAAACAGATTCCATCCAGAGCTTATTATCATTGAATTTTCCAAAGAGCTTCAAAATTGTGTTCATGTTGTGTTCACTACAGTCAACACACCCTATGGTCAAGAATACTAAATAGAAAATTTCTCCTCTCCTAATAAGATTTCTATATTTAACATTAATTCTCTTTTCTCTGGGCTTGCTCCCAACTTCCTAATTTTCTTTTTATTTTGATTCCGTGAACTGAACTTTTGTACAATTATCCTTCCTCAAAGCAATATAAATGATTTAATAAATGATAATACATGCAAGAAAGGTTCATAAGAATTATTCATAATAATCTCTTCACTAGTCCCAGTATCATTTTTTGCTTTAGATATACGATAAACATTATTTCAATAGATAAGACCAATATGAGTTATGAATATTATAGTTATGAAATGTAAGGTATATGATAAATAAACTATCATTCTCTATATATTTAATGGTGCACTCAATTCCAATAATTTCAGTGTTATGCTGATCCTAATATCATCTTCATTTTAAGGAGAAAAAAAATGAGGTCAAAGCAAAGATTAACTTACCCAGGTCTAACATTTTATAGGTGACAGAGCCAAATATTGCCTGCCTGACCCAGGAACTCATGTTCTAAGTGGTGTTTGCTACATGCCTCGCCACATGAGCCTCAACTATGGTAGTGCACCCCATGTGTCCCATAGCCATATCACAGACCCTGTGCTGAATTATTGGGTGGAAAAATTGAGACAGTACATGGAACTATTAGTTTATGAGGTAGAGCTTAGAAGAAAAAATCACAAACTAGAATGCATTCTGATACAGATAAAATGCAGGAAGAAAAATCTAACATTGTCTGCTCAGATGAGGAACAGCATATTATAGGTAAGAATTTCGGAACTGAAGGGTTACTATTAATGATAAGTTGCATAATTTGAAGGGCCACTGCAAAATGAAATGGTATGTTTCTGGCACAAAAGTTTTTGTTAAATTTCATGAAGATAACAATACAATCAAGCAAACAAGGTATCCTTTTGGGAATGTGTCCCTGTGCAGTGCTTGGGTAGCACAGCCAGAAAATCAGCCCTGGCCAAGTGACGGGGAGGGAAAATGAGAAGGGAATGAAAAATGAGTGTGTGTAGACTTGAGGGAAATATGAGCGAAGCAGATTTGAAAGAGGCTCAGTGAAGCTGCCACATCAATATGGGGAGGCAGGAGGCACAAGAAGAAGATGCTGAACAAGTAAAACCCTAATAAAGACATCCAAAAGTCAAGGGGAACCAATAAGAATAAGATGATATGTTCAAGGCCATTAGCCATTAGAGAAATGCAAGTTAAAACCGCAGTACTACTTTGGACTCATGAAAAAGACTGCATTAAAAAGACCTAATTAATGCTGGAGAAGAGATAGAGAAAGCAGTTTTCCCTGAGTATGTAAAATGCTTCAGATAAAAGTTTTGAAACTATTGCAAAATATGGTGTATGTAGTTAGTAACGACATTGCAAAAAGCAACAATATATGCACACACAAAAAGTTGCATAGGAATGTTCATAGTAGTGTTGTCAATAACACCAAAGATAGGAAGCAACCAACATATCCACCCAATAAGATGGAGAAAGTGTCCATGTAAGGAAGTGTTTATCAGTAATTTAAGACAATATTTTATAATATTCCAAATGAAGGAATATTTGGATAAAATGAAGTGCTTGCATACGCATCAAAATAGATAAACCTTGAAAATCTTACTGTAAATAGAGAAAAACAACATTGAAGGACAACTTTTGAATGAGTATTTATTTGAAATTTTGATGACAGGAATATAACACAAAGAAAAAGTACAATAATGGCACTAGGAAGTAGCACTGAGATGAAGAGCAGAGAGAATGGTCACACATGAATTGTGATTTCACGGCGCAAATCAAGGAATACATGAAAGGCTTTTGATGGTCAGTCTAATGTTTCAATTTATGTTCTATAAATTATATTTGTAAATAACAGTGTTAAAATAAAAGCTAAAGAAAAAAGTCTTGGTGTTATAGGAGCTACTACGAAAAGATATGAAAGCTTTCAGTGACAAAAATAAGGCTGATCCATTCATAATTTGAAAAGGTCACTCATTTCACATGATGAAAGATCAATAAGGAAGGAGTTTTGATTTGAAAGTTTGCCATCTCAGTGCTGAAATCTTTAGCTTCAGGATCATGGTGTTACAGTGATTGGATCATGAAGGCAAGTAGCTCATCATTGTAAGCAGTGTCTCACAAAGATCCATGAACATTAAGCCAGTGGGGACACATGGGAACAAAGTGAGAAAGCATCCTGTGTGCATTAGGAGTGCTCTTAACTGACAACCAACGTGGTCTGCCAGCTCTTTGATTGGGGTCTCCCACCTACTAGAATCATAAGAATACATTTTGCTACTTAAAACCACCTACATTAAGGGTTCTTGGTTAGAACAGGATACAATGAACAGACTAAGGTAAGCCACTAAAGAATATTCAGCACAAGCATTCATTGATAATGTAGGGGGAAAAAGTAGCAGCGATATGCAGAGAAAAGAGGAGGGTTCCAGAAATATACTGAGGTGAATTGATATATGTTTTGAATGACGAGATAGGGAAACTAGAAAGTAAGGCGTATTTACAGATTTCTAGAACAGATTATTTGCTAGGGTACCTACAATTAGTAGGTTGGTATAAAAAATAATACATTTTTAAATCTATGTTCTTATCAAACATAATCACTTTTATTTTCATAATCTACATGCATTTCATTCCATCTTAGATACTCAGTCCTCTAAAAATAATATTTAGTCAGACCGAGTGACTCATGTTTGCAATCTCAGTGGCTCAGGAGGCTGAAGCAGGAGAATGACAAGGACAAACTGGGCAATTCAGAAAAATTCTGTTTTAAAATATTAAAGGGATAGGTGTAGTTCAGCAATAGGCCATCTGCCTACAACGAACAGTTTCCAAGTTTAATCCCTAGAGAAAAAGAATAGCAAGAAGAAATATATCCTTAAATTTTAAAACTTATAGTACTAAAGAATCAAAAGAAACCTTATGGAAATTTTTATTTTAAAAATTAAGTTGTATTTACTTATTACAGCTGATAATTACAAAAATATTAATTTCCAGAAAGTGAACTTCAAATTAGAGGAGATGGTTCAGTGGAATAAGCACTTCCCTGGCAAGTTCAAGGGCCTGAGTTCAATCCCCGGTTCTGCCAAATATAAAAATAAATAAAAATAAATAAATAAATTAGCAGTGGGGAGATAGCTTAGTAGAATAATCACTTGCCTGGCAAGCACAAAGTCCTGAGTTCAATCCCCAGTACTGCAAAATAAATAAATAAATAAATAAATTTAATAGTACTGTCAAGATATTCTATTTTAACAGTGTGCTTAATGTTTTAAAATAAAAACAAAATGAATAAATTAGAATACTGACTAAGCTATACTGGTTCTTACATTTTGCGATAAAGGTGATTTACTTTTACTTTATAACTATTTGATTTTCCAGATACTATATATAGGAATACAGTTTGACTAGGGTTGCTGTAATTATTAACTGAATGTATAAATGTAGTGAGTTTAGCATCTGTTGAGCAAATGATAAACTGACACAAAATATCTTGCCTGAAGATCTAAAAATAAATATATAGACTCTATTTATTGACCATTTACTCTATTGTCTTTATTTTCTTTCTTTGTATTTTACTACAGGGCCTACAGGGTCCAACTACACAGATCAGACTCATAGGGATTCTCTTTTTCAGCCTCCCACGCTCTGGGATTACAGGTCTGCACACCATATCCAGTCTCAGTCACTGTCTCAGTGCTCCCCTGGAGGGGAGCTAGCATGACAGGATGAGGATCAAACCCTGGTCCCTGCACCACTGTAAGCAGGCACTTTAGTCCATGAGCTATTTGTCTGGCCCTATTTTGTTGTCTTAAAATCATGGTACACTCATCTTACCTCAAAGAGAACTACGGCTACAACATTCTTTACTGAACTAATAATGAATTATTGCTAGTATGTTTCTCTGGTTCTATGGATGATTTCAATTGTTTTTGCTATTTGTTCTATAAACAAAATAAATATATCCAGTTAAGCACTACAATAGAACAGTAGTTATTATAAAGATAAAATACTATATGACCCTATAATGCCAAAATCACTGTTACCAATTAGAACCGTCAATTTTAATTAAAAAGGAAATGTGTTTGTATTCTGCCAGACCATATTCTTGTCATAATTATTAATTACACTGGGCACAATGGGGATCAAAAAATATTTATTGTTTTGTGAGACTATGTGATTTTTTTTCAATGGTCAAACATGACAAAAAGGGGCCAGAGAGATAGCTCAGTATAATAAGTGCTTGCCTGGCAAGACCAAGGGCCAGCGTTCAATCCCTGGTTCCAAAAAAGGAAGGAAGAAAGAAAGAAAGAAGAAAGAAAGAAAGAAAGAAAGAAAGAAAGAAAGAAAGAAAGAAAGAAAGAAAGAAAGAAAGAAAAGAGAAAAAAATGTATACATGGCTACCCAGAAAGTTTGTGAAATGGGTCTGGAGTACTTAATGGGGTGCTTAAATATAGAATTAGACTACAAAACTGAGATTGAGAACATCTGAATAACTTAATATATATTTACATATACAAAATATAACTATATATTTTGCATATAAAAATTCCTTTATTCTTTCAAACATTAGGAAATTGGGAAAATAAGATATTTTTATTTTAAAGAGAATAGAAAAATAATAGATAAGATATTAGAAATGATACACAATTTTAAAAAAGATGATAGGCATTCAACAGTTATACTGTACATTGTAGTCTTCCGTGCAGTTGTTCAGATTGCCACATATAAGCATGTAAATTTGGTCACAGTAAAAATTTTTAGCATTAATTGTTACCTTCAAAAAAAACCTTAAAAAATAAAAGGATTATTTTGAACTCTCAATTTTCTTTTTATATCATTTAAGTAAATTGAAGGAAATTACCAACTAGCACATCTTATATTAAAGCATGAGGAAGACAAGAAAATACTTAGTTCTCAAATTACATTCTATCTTAATTTGAAATTTAGCTTCACATCACATGACAATAAGAATACCGATCATAGAATAAAGTGAACAATATTCTGAAAAGTCTTTGTATTTGAAATTGACTACATCTTGATTTTGTAAATTGTGATATTTCACACAATGTAAAAACTCACCCTATGAAGACTGATATCTCTAAGATCCCAGTGCCTTAAAGTATGTTTAAGTACTGCATTGTATCTGGGACTTGAGACTTTGTAATACTTGTTTTTCTCATTTACAAGGGTGTATGTTTACTAATGCACATGGTTATTACTTTTACCAACATATGGCAAAAAATAAATGAGACTTGCAGGCTCAGTGCTAGGCACATAATAATTATGACATGTATGATATTATATTATCAGGACATGTTTAGCAAGCAGTGTCAAAAAAGTGGTAATCTACTTCATGTTATAGTCCTGTTAGTTTTAAAAACAAAACAAAATCCTGCCCCAAATAAGATAGGACCACAATATAACATAGAGTAATTACAAAACTGCTTTTACTTTTGTCTATAGTGTGCTGTTATCTATAGCCATGACACTTTTTCTCTACTCTGCCTTTACATAAATTTCCATAAACATTCATTAGATAGTGTATCATTTGTTTCTCCACTTTTAGGAATCATTGTGGGGTGCACATTATTTTAAATTTTGTCTTCTCTTTAGTGTGACTGTATAAGGTTAGATAACAAATCAGGTCACACTTAATAGATGGTCACTAGAAAGAGAATTTCTGAAATTTATTTTAACTTGTCATTAGCTTTACTATCACAATTAATTTAAACAAAATGATAAATTTTTAAAAGAAGCCCTGAATTTTTCAAATATATATATATATATATTACACACATATATTACACACATATTCAAATATGTATATCACTAGGTACCTAATATATTTTATGTAACTTTTGTGTGAATTGATGTCACACATGTTGGTAGTCAACTCCAAATATATATGAAGCTATGTTAATAATTTAATGCACCATCTTGTTACTCATAACTACATATGTGTAGGAAACTTTGAGAAAGTGAAAATCATAGAAATACAGCTGTGCTTTGAATGTGCCTCAGGATATCATGCTGCCTAAATCATGTATACTTAATATAATTTTCAATATTGTTTATATTTTATGGAAGTATTTTATATAAAATATGAATATAAATAAAAGTTTACCACTAAACACCAGCATACAGAAACTATAGTGTCTTAAATTATTTCTTACAAGCATAGTAACAATTTACAGCTAAGTGATGTTGGCTAAAAATTTAACTTATCAATGACATGTAAACTCTACTAGATGTATTGGTTTGGCTTGGTATAGATACCTTTTTTATTATTTTTGCTCTCCTCAAAGTAATTATTTATAAACACTATTAAAATGAGTTTATTGCAAATATGTTTTTGTTTTCTGTAGGTAGTTCCTTCAGTTCATAATGTATGAGAAAACCGAAATTCACAAAGTAAAACAACAAATGATCTTACTGAAAAATGGACAATAGGTATAAACAGACATTTCCAAATAATAAACATAGATATGACAAAGAGCTATATTAAAAAATGTTCCACATCATGAACCACCAAGACAATATGAAATCAAAACCATGAATTACTTCACTCTAGTAAATGTGGCTACTTAAAAATATTAAAGCTAAGAGGTGCTGCTGAGTATGTGGAAGAAAAGGAACACATGTACAGTGCTGGTGGGAGTGTGAATCAGTGTAGTCAGTATGAAAGAGAGTGAAAATTTAAACAATGAACTATAAACATAATTAAGAAACATTCCAATTGGACATATACATCCAAAGGAGATGAAATTAGCATTTTTCAAAGATAAGAGAATTCCCATGTTTATTGCAGCACTAATTGACATGAACCAAGAAATGGAAAAATCCTGTGTCCATCAATTGGCAGTCTGATAAAGAAACTGATGGCACACACAAACACACATGCAAACACAAACACACACACCCAGTGAAATACAGTTCAGGTATGCGATATCTTGGTGTTCTGCCGTTTGTACACATGCATGCAACAGGTGATCATTCTTGTTGAAATAAGTCAATCAAAGAGGTTTCCGGGATGGCTCAGTGGAATAAGCGCTTCCCTGGCAAGTGCATGGTCCTGAGTTCAATCCCTGATTCCACACAAAATGTAAGAAAAGAAAGAAGCCAATCATACAAAGACAAATATATCATTATCTCACTGATATGCAGAATCTAAGAAGTATTGGTCCCTTAGCTGAACATAGAATAGTGGTGATCAGAGTCTGTGGAGAAGCGGGGTGAAGGAGAAAAGAAGCAGACCAACAGCAATTCTCTCTAAGAATTGCAGTACTGGAAGAATAAGAAATTCTGGTGTGCTAGTTGCACAATCACTGTAGACTAAGGTAACACATATTTCTAAAAGGCTTCATGAATTGGATGTACTTTTACTGACTGAAGCATGACATATGTCTATACTGAAGTGGCACAAGATACACAAAAACTTTAATACACTGTGCATTTTACACATCAAATGAGATATAAATGAACTGTTTAAGAAACAATTGAAATACATTGTACATATAAACACTTTTAAATAACAGAAGTCTTCAATTAGAATAGAAGGATCTATTAAATAGCATATGGTAATTATAAAGATAACAAAACACCACATATGAGAGAGATTAGAAATGTTGAAATGTTTTCCACACACATACTAATGTCAGAATCATTTTAATAAATTCTTTTTGCATGAGATTAATAAGGTAATACTGTACCCTAAAAATAACAAGGAGAAAATACATTGTATTTTTATCAAATACCTCATAAGCATATAAGACATATTATATTTCTATACTTTTTTTAGAAAAGAAGTTTTAAAAATCATGAGCTACAAAGGTTCCTGATTAATTTTTAAAATGGTATATATCAAATGCTAGGGAATAAAAATGAACTATGAGCATTATAAATAAAGAAAATCTAGAGAAAGCAGCAGAAGAGGCCGTGAAGCACAGTGAATAAGAGAATCTGTGGGGAGCAAAATCACTGTTACAGGCATAAGAATGACAGCTGATGCTACCATGGGGCTTCCAATCATGTGCCCGGGTATGAAAGTGTGTGAAATGTTCAAGTAAAATCTTACAAGAAGATATTTAAAGTTATACTCCTTATAGCTTAAAATATACACTATGGTATATCATAAAGCTGATCTAGACAGTCCGTTAGTCCTGTTTCTTATACTTTAAAAAGATTATGTTAAAGCCTTTAAAATATTCTCTGTAATATACATAACATGTATGAAGTTCCATTATCTATTCATCTCCCACATGTATATATAATATCTATCAGTGTTCCTGAATAAGATTTTAATTTATATGTAAATGAATTATTATATAAGAAAGCAACCAAAGGATTATATGTATTACTTTAGATTTTTACTAATAGATATGTGGGTTGCCACTACATATTGAATTTAAAAACTACATTTTATGCTTAATCTGCCTAAAGAACCCAACAATTAATTTGCCTATATTTAAAGCTACTACTTATTAAAATGAATAGGCTATCTATTTACTTAATTCTGGCAATTAAGAGATCCTTGGAAGATCAAAGATGAATTAGTACATAAAATTTGGAACAGTTTTTTTTTCTGCATTTATGAATGGTAATGTGTAACCAGTGTTCCAGAAGGACAAAGAATATAAGTTACAGAAAACCAGTAGTGTGCAAAGATTTATAGGTGAAGTGTGAAATTTTCTTAGGCTAAATTTAACACACTTTAATAGTAAGCTATGGGGCAAAACAAGAAATAACCCAGGGTTAAGCGTCTAGTCCTTCCTGTACAGTTACGTAGCAAATAGCTGGGAGATTCAACTCCTATGAGATTCTTCAGGTATTCTAGAAAGAATAATTACATTATCTGACTTGTTTTAAATGGATTAGTTTAGATAGTTGTATACACATTAATGACAATAATGTGGACAAGAGTAGATGTATCAAATGTCTTCAAAAGTTTTTACAGTAGAGTCATGATGACATTTTCAACTAAAGTAGTAACAATTGATTATACAATAATAATTGCATTAAGGATATGTTCAAAATAAAAGTAAGAGGATTCAGTAAATATCAAAAGTGGGTAGAAAAATATACAACAGCCAATGACTAAAAATTTTAACCCATGGTTAGGATGAAGGAATCGTTATTCAATATGATTAAGTTTAAGAAATAGGCAAGTAGATAAAAATTGGTCAGGATTGGGTGACTACTTTAACTAATGTATTTACCATTTATCTGTCACTATTTGGTTGGGCCCAGAAGCCAATTTCTGTGTTGAGATTTATGGTAGAAATTTGGAGCTTTGATAATCCAGATATTAATTAAAGTCATGAAATTACATAAGAATACTGAGGATATAAGTGCAGGCAAAGAGGCCTAAGAAGGTCTCACAAAGTACAGTCTTTATTTAGAGATCAATTCAACAAAACAGGATCAAAGATTTATATGAATAAACAGTATGGTAAGAGAAAACTACGAGAGTGACATAAAAACTAAAAGGCAGAATTCAAACAGTAGAAATTATATAACTGAGTCATTGTTGCTGTGAGGCATAGAAAGAATGAGAACAGATAGACTCCCAGCAGCCTTTAGAAAGAGAAGGGTTTTGGCAAACTAGAGGGCTGTAGTGGAGTGTCACGGTCTAAGTTAGGCTGCAGAATGTGGAAAAGAGATCTATAATTCCATAATTTGTTGATAGATATGATTGCTAGGGATGTGCTGCTGGCATGAAGAAGGCATAGGTTTCTTGAAAAAACTGAACATAAATCTATCATTTTCTATCCCACTTCCGGATATAGACTTAAAGAAATGCCCACAAAGAGATACCCACATTCCCAAGTTTACTTTGGCACTAGTCACCATAGTTGTCAGACAGAATTAGCCTATATTCAATTATAGACAAATGGGTGATAAATAATTATTATTCTAAGAGGCTGAACTAAAGCAATACCATCATCCACAAAGATTGTCAATGAGTCTATTACATGACAAGCCATGTGTCAAAAGCAAAGGAGGTATTGCAATATCAATATTACGATGAAGGACAGGTTTCATTGTAAAAATTTCAAATTTATTCATGAATTTTTATAATAATATATGCTTCTTTGTATGCTCAAACTTAACATACAAATTATGTTATAATTAGTCAATGAATTGTCTTGCTGCAAACATTCGTTAAAATATTAAGATAAATATGTCTTTTCATTTTATGTATTTGGTTCAGGTTTCACTATGTAGTTTGGACTCATAGTGATCCTTCTGCTTTCAAACTTCCCAGCACGGATATTACAGGCCTGCACTCCCACACCCGGACTTCGTAGCAGGCTCAGTGCACTTGGAGGTGGAGCCAGCACCACATGTGATCTTGGGGATCGAACCCTGGTCCCTGTGCTTGACTAAACAGGTGACCGGTCCGCTGAGCTGTCTCATCAGCCCTATAAATATATCTTCTAATTCATTTTTCTTATTGATATTTTAAATGTTACATACAAATAATACCTGCTGCACTTTAACTGAATTAATCTAAATTTACTTCGTGTTATTGCTTGAAATTTCAAAACATGGTTTGATGAAATAACACACATTTAGGTCAAATTATATTTAATTGTAAAATACTTACCTTTGCTAATTCTGTTAAGATTCACTGGTTTTCTTTATATCTTATTAATAAATTATTTTTAATATTTTTGGATAATAGTAGACCACTGGATTAAATGACATAAACATCAACTGTAAAATACCATTTTATAAGTAGGATATGCTATTAGAAGAAGAAAGTAATATACTACAAACATGCAAAAATCACTTTATATTTTTCAATAACATTTCACACAAAATGATTTCTTGTAAAATTGTGAATTGATATGGCATCCTCAACAGTCATTTCCAATATTTTACCATGAATGTAGTATTTTAAAATAACATTTTTATAAAATAACAATTTATTAGTGAGTGATGCATTTAATTGTAAAATATTTTATAACTTTGAAAAAACAATTTTTTAAGGATAAATTTAATACATGAGCAGATTTATTTGATAATCTCTATTCAAGCCGCGGACTGGAAAAAACTTTCAGGAGGTTGTAAACGATTGAAAACCCACCTCTCAGCAAGCTCAGATGCATCAAGGAAGATTTCCAGCACAGCTAATTATATTCTACCACCTACATCAGATGGGGAATAGAAGTATCCATTTTGCCTATTGCCCAGCAGGGACCCATATTATTGCTCTCAGAGCACTAGCATGAAAAAAAAAATGCATTAGGTAGGACCTTTAAAATGTCATTCAAATGAAAAATCCTTTAGAAAAATCCATTATCTCTCAAAAGAAAAAAAAATGTAGATATTAAAACCTAGATGCCAGAATCTGATGTTATGCTCGGTAGTATTGTTATCTACTATTAGAATTTGACTATTTTTTTTCTTGCCTAAGGACAGTATCACATAACTTTAGCTTTTCATACCTGTTGAGCTTTGTAGAAAAGTCACACTGTAAAGATATCAGAAAGATATGATTTCCATAAGTCCTCGATTATTACAAAACTATAAATTGAAAAACTAGTGAATATCTAAATTTAATAATTGTGGCACAGGAATAAAACTGTATCTTAAATTTTATATCTATTAAGAAGACTGAAGGACTTACTAGTTAAGGCACTATCAGAGATTGCAGAGAGTCCATAATGGTTGAGAAACACTGGCATCTACCTCAAGAAGGCAGAGTGCATAAATTAGTGTGGTAACCCTCATAAAACACTATCACTGGCAATATTATGTATCCTTAGGATATCAAGCTAATAGGATTATGAAAGCAGGACTTATACAAGTTAATTGCATTTCTATAACATTTTGAGTATAGCTGCATTTCATATCAAGATTATAAAGTTTTCCACATAAATACTTCACAAGGGAATATTGAGTATTTTGTGTGTTTGTGATGGAAGCAATATGGTAACCCCAGAGGAGTAATCTCAATAAGTTATACACACAAAACAATTTAATCATTTTTGAAGGAGAGCTCTTTATTTCTTCCTTAATTAGTTTTGAAATTTTCAACACGTGCTAATTTTGTATATTCCTGGAATACAGTGTTAAATCTCAACACATAATTTTAATAATTTTCACCACTATGAAACAAGAGTAGGTGGTCAGGTGAGAGCAGAGTGGACACAATTTGCCAGAGACAGAGTACAGAGGTCCCATAGAGAAGCAACCTGGGCTGCATTTGTGATGGCGAGAGAAAACATACTTACACTGCGCCTGGACCTGGGCCGTGTGAGGTCAGACACACTGAAAATTGGCGTTCTGAGTATGCAAGTTGCATATGAGAAGATGTCCTACTCACGAGAAAATGATCACTAATTTTACTGTGCCCTATTCAGTCTCCACTGTACCTCTTAAATGGTATTCACCATGAAGAGAAAACATTTACTTTTCTCACTGTCCCTTTTTTTATCTAGAATAATGCCTGCAAACAGAACAGCTTTTATTATATGTTGAAAGTTGTAAGTGAATATTGTTAATTAATAGAAAAAATACTTGACATTAATTCCTACCACTTTTAAGATTATTTACTCACATTTCATGAAAATCATCTTAAAATTGTATTTGGTATATAATGAAAAATGAGAAATTTTAATGCAAATTTTGTATTTTATTAAAATTTCAAGAATTTTCAATGCAAATTTCCATGACATTAAAAAATCACCTTGGGAACCACAAAAAAAAAAAGGAAAAGCAAAAAAAAAAAAAAATCACTTCATCATTTTCTGCCTTCCAATGAAAGAAGTTTCACAAAACAGTTTTTAAAATATGAAATTTGGGTCAGTAACATGGAGCTAATGGGTTCGATTCAACTGGGTTCCTGGCCGGGCTAAGGAGCAGGTGAATGAACTAAAGGAGAAGGGCAATAAGGCCCTGAGTGCCGGGAATATTGATGATGCGTTGCAATCCTACTCTGAAGCAATTAATTTGGAGCCCACAACCATGTGCTCTATAGTAATCGTTTTGCAGCCTATGCCAAGAAAGGAGACTACCACAAGGCTTATAAGGATGGCTGCAAAACTGTTGACCTGAAGCCTGACTGAGGCAAGGGTTATTCAAGAAAAGCAGCTGCTCTTGTATTCTTAAACAGATATGATGAAGCCAGGTGAACCTATGAGGAGGGTTTAAAACATGAAGCAAGTAACCCTCAACTCAAAGTGGGTTCACAGAATATGGAGGCCTGTTTGGCAGAGAGGAAATTCATAAACCTTTTCAATATGCCCAACCTGTATCAGAAACTGGAGAATGATCCCAGAACAAGGACACTGCTCAGTGACCCTACCTACCAGGAGCTGATCAAGCAACTACATAATCAGCCATTTGACTTGGCCACGAAACTGCAAGACCCTCTCATATGACAACACTCAATTTCCTGCTTGGAGTTGACCTGGATAGCATGGATGAAGAGGAAGAGGCTGCAATTTCTCCTCCTCTTCCTTCTCCTTCTCCTCCTCCCAAAAAGGGAGACTAAGCCAGAGCCCATGGAAGAGGATCTTCCAGAGAATAAGAAGCAGGCACTAAAAGAGAAAGAGCTGGGAATGATTCCTACAAAAAAAAGATTCTGATATAGCTCTAAAGCATTATGACAGAGCCAAGGAATTGGACCCAACCAACATGGCATACATTACCAATCAAGCAGTAGTATACTTTGAAAAGAGTGACTATAATAACTACTTGGAGCTTTGTGAGAAGACCATTGATGTGGGGAGAGAAAACCAAGAAGACTATCGACAGATTGCCAAAGCTTATGCTTGACTTGGCAATTCTTACTTCAAAGAGGAAAGTATAAGGATGCCATCCATTCTACACTAAGTCTTTGGCAGAACACTGAACTCCAGATGGACTGAAGAAATGCCAGCAGGCAGAGAAAACCCTGAAGGAGCAAGAGCGGCTGGCCTCCATCAACCCTGACCTGGCTTTGGAGGAAAGGAACAAGGGCAATGAGCGTTTTCAGAAAGCAGACTATGCTCAGGCCATGAAGCACTACACGGAAACAGAACCCATGAGATCCAAACTGTACAGCCATCGAGTTGCCTGTTAAACCAAACTCCTGAAATCCCAGCTGGCGCTCGAGGACTGTGAAGAGTGCGTCCAGCTGGAGCTGACCTTCATCAAGGGTTACACTCAGAAAGCCGCTGCGCTGGAGGCCATGAAGGACTGCACAAAGGCCATGTACATATACCAGAAGGCACTGGACCTGGACTCTAGCTGTAAGGAGGCTGCTGGTGGTAACCAGCACTGCAGGATGGCTCAGTACAACAGGCACGACAAGCCTGAGGCTGTGAAGCAATGGCTGACCCTGAGGTGCAGCAGATAATGAGTGACCCAGCCATGTGGCTCATCCTGCAGCAGATGCAGAAGGACACTTAAAGAACGCTGTAATAGCGCAGAAGATCCAGAAGCTGATGGATGTGGGTCTGATTGCAATTCGGTGATGACTTGCTCATCTCTTTCCTTCATCCTCCCACGTGAAAAGACGCTGAGATGTCGGTGAGCAACACAGCAGAGGGAGAGGGAGAAAGAAGAGCTTATCTCTGTATTTACACATGCCTACCTGGAAGACACAGACTCATACAGCTGCCGCCATGGGCCTCCCAGCACACGCATGGTCTCCTCACTGCTGCCCTGGAGTTTTGTGTCTCCTTCCCCCATGCCCTGGTCTGTCGTAGCTGCTCCCCCATAGTCGGTTAATTTTATTTGGGGCAGTGGGCAATACGGGGAGGGGAGGGCCTTCTTCCCAGCCTGCGGTCCCAGCTGTCTTCATATCATTATTGCCTTGTCCCCATCTCCAATAAAACAAGCTAGTTGGACATGGTCCAATATATGAAATTTTCTGAAGTCATTAGCAAGAGACTTCCTTCATAGGTGGCAATATTAAGTCAAAACTATGTGTACATTCATAATAAAGAATAATATATGTAACATGAAATAACATGATGATGAATACAGTGTTGCAATAAATAATTATATCCTGTGATGAGAAAGTTCTTAGAAACTATAAAGCGTCACATTTTGTTCAGCTATCTGATCCTAAAGAATTGCTTAATTACTGACAGAAATTCCACTTGATTTCATGTTTGTTCTGCAAAATAACTTTTAAGCATGCTTTGTCTAGGTTACTGCCAGTAACCTCTTGGACTAAAATGCTTCTCATTTCTACTTTATGAAGTAGAAAGAGCCACTGATAAAACTTGACTTCTGCATATATATATATATATATATGCAAAAGTAAAAGTTGAAGTTGGTAATCCCTAAAAATTTAAAATTTAAATGTCTTAAATTCCAGTGTAATATACTTGCTTCTTTGAATAAACAAGAAGCAAAATGGACTCATAACTACCAGTCAAGTTAAACTAGTGTTATGATGTGTACATTTTGTTAACTGGAGGAGTCTAGAACTTAATGAAGTAACTCAGCAGTTCTACATCCTGGGGTGTAGAGGACATTTGCCCTTTTGGCTCTAGGACTTTGTTCATTGTGTCAAGTTGAGAAGTTTAAAAGGTTAATTAAGTGAGTCAGGAGGGAGCAAGAAATCTTACTTTGTATTCATCCTGAGCCTGTACTAGAGGAAAGCTCTGAGAAACTGTGGGTGTAAAGAACTCCCTGTCAGGGCTGGAAGCCTGCATACAGCAAAAGAAAAATGCCAACAACCACTAATTCCTGGTTGTCTGGCAGAGCTACAGGGCTGGTGAGGGAGCTCATCAGTCTAAAGCGCCTGCTTAGGCAAGCTTAGGCACGCTCAGGGACCTTGGTTCTATCCCCAGCACCACCTGCCATGCCAGCCCTGCCCTCAGCAAAAGGAGGAGTTGTAGGAAGAGCTACAGTATTCAATCCAGCTTGGCAGTCCTTTGCTGGCTTCTAGTGAAGACTGATTAGCTTCTGCCTGGGACTCTTCAGCCTTCTGGTGTAGACTCTTCAGCCTTCATTATAGATTCCTCAGTGTTCTGTCACAGACCCATCGGCTTCCCGATAGGGACTTGCGCAGAACACTGCAGCGAGCTCCAGCCCTTGGCCTGGACTCTTCAGCCTCCAGTGTGCAGACACCTCTGCATACTTCTTCCTCCAGCTCCCTAGGCCAACTTTGTAATTTCTTATACGTTTGTCTATCTTGTGTTATAACTTTCTCTCCAAAACCCTGATAGTTACAACTAGTAAAGCTGTCTCTTATGAAAACATATTTCACAAATAAATATTTTTAAAGAAGAAAATTATTCTTTTAGGCATAAAGTTTTGAAGTGATCTAGTTCAGACCAATATGAATGTATCCTTTAATTCTTCAGGGAACAAAGAAAGAAATTGCTTTTGAAGTTGGATACTCTGCTTTATTAATTCAGTTAATGGTGTCATTTTGAAAGGATCATTTCATGTTAAGTATTGAAGTTAAATTAAATGAGCTTCAATCACAATGGTTTTTGAATAAACTAATGTGTCCATTAGTGAAGTAAAGCATATTTATTTAGTGGTCTGCAAAGTTGGACTTCCTAATATGCTAGGAATTATGTGGGTTGTATTCCAATTGCAGCAGTGTTAAATATGTTAAAAAGTTTACAGTTAAGGCTGGGAAGGCATCTCCATGGCAAGCGCAGCCACACAACAAGTGTAAGCTCTTGAGTTTGATCCCTAGTACCTCACCAAAAAAATGTTTACAGCTATATATTATGTCATGTTAATTTTGAGTGTTTAGCAAAAAAAAAATTTTCCAAAATATTTCCAAAAATGCTTATGTGTACTATGAATAATACACAATCTTAGGAAATGATATGAATAGAATTTTAACTTACTTTGTTATAATTTTAGTTCATGTTTTAAAACATAACTGACATGTACATCGTTTTTCATTCTATTCATATTTTAAGAAAAGAAACAGTAAAAACCAATATTTTATTTTAAAGAAAAAAATTGAGTATGTAATAGTCTAAGAGACACAATAATACTGAAAAAGGATAAAGCTGTTCATCAAAAAACTGCATTTTGAGAAATGTCATTTGAATGTAGTTAAAACTTATTGCTGTGCATTAAAACACTGCTTGTTTAAAATAGAGTGGGATTAATTTCTAAGTAGAGATAAGCCTATAATTTACTGGTAGGAGAAGGATAAGAGAAATAAAGTAATTACAGATTCTGAAACTTAAGATTAGATGAATGACACAAGGATATGTCATCTACTCAACAGTATAATAAGCACTTTATAATTATCGGATAAAAAATTCTACACACATCCTAGTAATTGCTTACAGTTGTTTACTATTTTATACAAATTCTAGAAGCAAAAAATTACTACCTTAGCAGAACTTGTACTTTTATTTATTGCCCAAATTGAAATGTGACATGTATCTCTGTCGGAAACGAAAGGAATCAGTTTTATCCTTATGTATATGAAATAATAACTTTAAAAGCTTATGAATAAAAAACATTCTTAAGCAATCCTTCCTCATGAAGCACAGAAAGTTATTTACTTCATCTTGATGCTCTGTTAAGATACATTACTGAATTTGAAAGAGTCCATTCCAAGTCAGTGTTTATTGCTAAATTAAATGAGAGACATAAAAGGTTCAGGATGAGATCAACAGTGATTTATGAGAGATGAAAATATGAACATGTGGGAGACGCAGTGAAAGAAAGGAAAATAAAGATAATCAAAAGTGAAATTTATGATTTTTTTCAGTCAGAGATTATCTTTTAATCAATGGATCATAAAAAGAAAAGGCAGAATGAAATAAGACAGAGCCCTGGAGTTGGGGAACAGCACTGGGCTGAAAGGAAAGGTAAGGAAGAGCAACGAAAAGGGATTGAGAATGACCAAGGTGTGTTACGTCCATGTCCAAATTTCCTGAGGTGTACATCACTAGTCACTGCACATATACAGTGGTGAAAATAAATATATTTTACCATTAAAAATACATTTACGAACAGGTGCATAGGAAAAAGGGGGACATAAGAATTTATGTTCTGGCACTATAGGAAGCTGAAAGCCTCATCTGTAACTTGACTAGGAGAGACTGACATCAAACCCAAGGTGTAAGGATGGAAACCAAATGCAGACCTCTGACAAGGTCAACTTTCAAGGCAGATGCAATACCCAATCAAAGTTCTAGAATTTTGTAAGACAACTTCATATTTGCTTTAGTAATAAATGATACTACAGATTATTTTAGAGTGAAGTTTTCTCTGATGTTATTAACACACTATATTCTATGATAGTTAAATGAGAAGACTGATTTTTGTGAATTATGTTCCTTCATAGAAGAAATAAGGCCATAATTACAAGAGGTTTTATACACTTTGTAGTATGCCAGCAGTCATCGATACAACGTTAACAGGATTTTTTTCAGTTTATAAAATATCTCAAATTAGTTCAATATACAATGAAAGATTGAATATTTTCAAAAATGATGAGAGATAGGCGTCTCTTTTGAAATGGTTAGAGGAACTCCACAGCAGAGCCCAGCAGGAAGTCAAGCACAGCAGCCAGCCAGGACAGGCCCTACTGGAAGAGTTCAAACTTGGTAGATCTGGACATCCTGAGCTGAGGTACACTGCTAAATCTAGATCTATGGGAGTATTCTTTCTCTCCAGGGACAGAGCTGGCAGCAAATAAGTAGTGTGAACTAGTCCACCTGGAAGACTCCAGGTACATCCAGGAGAGGGACCCAAAGGAAATTAGGGGAACTATGTTAAATACAAATTCCCAATTTAATATCTGCTTAGCTCCACAATCATAATATTTGAACTTATGGTATAAAATACAAACCCAATAAATACAAAAGTTTATCAATTGCTATATCTCACTACTTGTTTTATGGCTAATTGTTGTACTGTAAATAGAAAACTGTAAGGGGAAAATAAATACACAAAAAATGCTCCACATCACTGGCTATTCAAGAAATACAAATTCAAACACCTCTGAGATGCCATCTCACCCCAGAAATAATTGTTATCACAAAGAAATCAAACAACAAATGCTGAAGAGACATCAGGGAAAAAGGAACACTTCTCCATTGCTGGTAGGAATATAGACTGGTACAACCATTATAGAAATCAGTGTGGAGACTCCTCACTAAACCAAGACCGGAAATTCCATTCAGTCCCTCTATTCTCCTTATGGTAATTTTCCCAAAAGATCTTAAAACATTATATCATAGTGATACATATGTGCCCATGTTTATAGTAGTACAATCTGTGATAGTCAAATATTGGAAACAACTAAAATGCCCAACACCTGAGAAATGGATGAAAAAGATGTGTTATTTTTAAACAATGGAATATTACTCAGCTACAATGAAAAACAAACTCAAAACTTTAAAGCTAAGTGGATGCAACTCAGACTATAGTCATAAGAAAAACAAACCTGACCTTCAGTGTAAATATCATATTGTCTGCCTCGTGTAAGAACTCAAAAGAAGAAGTAAAAGCTGAAAGGTAAATTAGACACAGTTAAATGGAAAGAGAGAACTTCAGGATTTAACTAAAAAGAGAGAGAAAGGAGAAAATTTAGGAAATAAGGTACATGCAAAACTATACATAGATACATATATATATATAAAAGATCGCTAAGGAAAATGGCTAAGAATTTCTGAGTTTTTTGAAAATAGTAATTAATGGATAGAATTCACATCTTGACTAACTCTTAATGCTGATATCTGTGATGTAAGCCACTACATTGAGCACAGCATTATGTAATACTAAAAACATGCTTGAAATACCTGTTATCTTGGTCTTCTAAATGTGTACCATTTCTAACATCATAATAAGTATTACTTCATTCTCTTTAAAGTAGTTTTTAAAGTTAATAAAGTAAAATGAGAGACAAGAACAATAATTTTTTTTTCTTGAAAACAGGTGGTAATAGTCAATCATATGTTCCATCTTGCAAGACTATATCTGTTAATCCCAGCAACAGATTTGACAATAAAAATAGATAACATATCAAACATTGTTAAACAGCTATTCTTGTTTTGAAAATCTTCAACATATGTATTGTTATATGTTCCACTGTTTCTGTCTTTTTTTCAGTTTTCATCCTCTTCTTTTTACTTTTCAAAGTAAAAGAAATTATTAAAAAATGATTAGAGGCCATACTTTCAAGTTTTTCACTGGTTGACTCAGATATCTTTGTATATGTATGATTTTATTTTTTCATTAAAATAATTTTCCAGGAAGTTATTATTACTTTTATGTGCCGAAAATGAAATCAGACATAAGAAGTGACATAACTAATTATGTAATGAGAAAGTCAGCTTAAAACTCTGGAATTTGTAACATTTGCCATGACTCCCAATAGTAATTAACTAATGCCTGTTATTTTACACATTAACATTTATTGTTAAATGACAATAATTATTAAGGGTAATATAAAGCAGCAATTCAAACCTGATTAGTTATTAATATTAACTAAAACTATTATTGAATTTTTATTATTTAATATGGTCTATGATAAAATAGGTGTGCAATTTCACAAATTCTTCATGTGTAAACAACTATAGATTTATACAGAAAACAAAAATTTTAATGAAAAAAGTTATGTTGCTTAGCAAGTCCATGCCACTTTGACCCTTAATGCATGTTCTTTCATGCATGATAGGAGTGTTTGAGTACTGGTTTTAACTTCCATGCATATACTTAAATCTTATATTTAAGTACACAAGATTAATGAACTACAAGGTAAGAGGCACTGATTTTTATGCACACATACACTTGAAGACTTGAAAACATGTATTAAACTGAAGCTAAAAATTTAATAAAATTTTAGATAATTGTAGTATAATAATATTGAATGGCAGTACAATAAATAGTAGTAATCACCCCTAAGACAGCTTTCCTGTAAGTATTAAACAAAACAAAAATGTTAAGTTAGTGACAACTGAACAAAGAGAAATAAAATATCCTGAGTAAAACTGCATAATGCAACAAACATACAAAAGAGGTAGATACACTTCCATAAATGCTTCATATCTATCAGAAGAAGTTTTAAAATCATGTGTACTAAATGTAGGAAAATTACTTGAATCATCAATAAAAGCATAATTAATTTTAAGTTTTTCTGTTGAGTTTCTTGTTTTATGCTTTTTTGTGTGCCTGTTTAGAAAATTGAAAATAAGAGCTCCACTTCTCCCTTATGGATGTATTTATTTATCTATGTATGTACTTTTTTATTTATCTCAAGGTAAGATCTTGTTAAATTCCTAGGTTTCCATGGTTGGGCTCAAACTGCCATCCTGTGAGTTAACCAAGAGGGCAGGCATTATTGGCCTGCACCACAATGCCTGGCTCAAAGATTCTGTTGTGAAGCATTTTTTTTCTATCATGTTTTGCTGAAACCATGTTGTGGCAATTTAATATGCTCAGTTTAAAAGTTCAGCACCTTTTAGAAAGTAAAGAAAGACTACTAGCTTCAGGAAAAGTATAGTTAGAAAATGTCATATAATCTGTAACACTTTTTTTCAGAACCTTTGTGGGAAATTAATACAATTCTATCTCTAATTAAACCTGGTTGAATTGTAACATAGAATATCAATTAGGAGAATGTAGTGGTCAGCAAGTTACTGTCATTAAAATTTTAATCATGCTTGTTCCACCTGGACTTACAAATATTAAGGAAATCATTTTCTTCATAAGTAGAATGATGTTAACATTCTGCATTATTATTCAGAGCAAGGTCATTTATAAATTTTCAGGGGCAAACTATCACAAGAAATATTTTTTTTTGTTGTTGAGAGGACTGAGAAAAGGTCTTACTATGTGGTTCAGCCTGGCCTCGAACTCACTATGTATCCCAGAAGGGAACCTTTTCCGTCAGCCTCCTGAGTGCTGGGATTACACGTACCAGCATGCCTAGCTATAAGCATAATTATAATGGGTAAATATTCCTAAAAAAGTTTACTTTCTGTATTTTAAATAGCAAAAATGAGAATAGAAATTTCTTTTTTGGTGGAACCAGGGATTAAACTCAGTACCTTTTGCTTGCCAGTAAAGTGCTTATTCATACACTGAGCCATCTCCCAGGGCCCTAATTAGCAAAAATGGAAGTACATTATTGTCAATTTTTCAAAGCAAAGCAATTTTTTTATCTTCTAATTGTCATTCATGAGAATACCCTTTAGACTGATGAGGTCACTGTTCATTTGAAGAGAATTCTGAGGAGGAATATGGCATTTACTACAAGACCCAGACCATAACTCAATCCTGATGTTGCCCCTTACACCTTGTGTGCCCTTGAAAATCACTGAATTTCCCTAAGTCTCAGTTTCCTCTTTTAAAATGTTGGGAAACAGACAGAATTTAGCTCATGGGGATGTTTGGGATACACCTTTAGAAATGTAAATTTAAGAAATGTTCTTAAATTGGCCCCTGTAATTAAAAATCCCTTTTTTGTTTCAGAACTGGGGATTGAACTTGGAACCTTGTGCTTGTCATTTCCCCAGCCACTAAACAACCTACTTTTCAGAGTATACACCCTGCCTGAAGAGGAGGGGAGCCATATTGAAATTACTAAGAAAAAAAAAAAAAAAAACAACGTCAATTAAAAACATATGTAACTGGAAGAAAAGGAGGTGCACACATCCTGATGCCAGAGTCTATTTGAAATAAGAGATCTGTGTATCAAACAAAATATAAGCATAGTACTCTATAAAATGGTAAAGTAGCTCACAGGGCTGCCTGTGGAGCTTTCATCTGTGTATGGCATAGGAGCCACCACTGTGAGATTCTCTAAAAACTGATGGACTGGAATAGTATGGCAAACTCAATGATATAGGCTGGGGGGGGTTAAGGTCCCTTGCCTCTTTTGTGCTTTCCTCCAGATGACATTATAACCTGACAACAACACATGAGGCAGGTGAACAGGAAGATGTTTCCTC
>PVKA01030553.1:0-18698 GCA_004027165.1 Ctenomys sociabilis | reverse complement strand
GTGACTTTTAGGAAATTCATGCATTTCTTTTTCTTGGAAAGCTGTTACTAGAATGACTATATTCCTGTTACATATTACTTTGCTTTTTAATGGTACTCATGCCTCTATGTTGATATTTTCACATCTTGTGGGTCAATGGCTTCTACCAAATTTATAGGGTGGTTTTTACAGTAAGACTTTCCCCTAGAGATGTTTCCTAGAATGTGACTTGAGTAGGTTATGTCAGCTTTTTGGTGCCAGTAGTGTAGCATCTGTGCAGATTCTTGCTGTCATCAACAATGGTGCCCAAAGATGTTCCCAGGGCGTAACCGCAACAGGTCCATGAAACTGAGTAGCTAGGCTATAGTGCTCTTGTTCGGGTTTACTGGTGGCTCTGAGCACAGTGCATCTGGATGTGATTATAGAACATTCATCAGTTTCTGTGGGTTGCATGCAAACAGAGCTGTTCTTATCGGCTGGGGCACATAAGTCACAGCTGGCACAATTGTAAAAGTGAGACACTCATCAGTTTTGAAGGTCGCCACAGAAAAAAAAAAATTATCAAGCCAAGGTGGCCTCAGTGTCTTGTGCCCAACAGTAGGATTGGGTCACCTTTCAGCATTTGAATAACAATTGTGTGCTGGACTGCACAATAGAGTTTAGGTAGCATATGCATTAGTGACTTCAGGACATGTGACTGCCCTCATGGGGTTGCAGGGAGCCAACCTGTTGTGGATGTGCTGCTCAGTTGTTTTCTAGCACAAAAAAGGGATGGCAGGACCATCTGTGCTTCCTGAGGCCTTGCAGCAAACTTTTCAGCAGCTTCCTGGATTGAAGATGTGTGATTGGGAAACCTGGAGAATTTGTAGAAAGATCCTGGGTGGTAGAGGGCAACGTGGGGTAAGCTCTTTTTCTGGAGAAATGTAGTGATATGTAATTTCCTGAACTCCACATAGTGGGTTCTAGGCCTATAAAAGGCTGCAACCTTGTTAACTCCCAAATATTTCAAGCATCTTGGCATTTAGTTGGTGAAGATTGCAAGGAGCATCCTGTCTACCTATTCTTTGCAAGTGAAATTCCTCTTGGTTCAGGGTTGATCTCTGGTGATACAGGGTGGCAGATCCTATATATCTAGTTCCTTTCTTTATAAGACTACTGTATGTCTCCCTGATTCACAACATCTCTATTACATCCCTATTATACTCTGGTACTCTATCACAAACATGCAGTGGAATAGCTGCTGCTTTTTCCATTTACTGTGGTCTTTTCCTTGTGGAGAGAAATATTATAGGCACTTGTAGTCTTGATGACTTCCTAAATCTCCCTTTTGAGAAAACAGCTTAGACTGTCTGTAAGAGGATTGTTACAGCCAATAAAGTAATTGTTTGTTGTAATTTGGGATTTTTGCAAGGTGAGCAATACAATTTAAGATACATATTTTGTATAAATATTTTATAATAACCCAAGAATCATATACAAAGAGTGCAGGGAATCTGTCCACACACTGAAGACCAAAAAATTCATATGAGGGCCTAGATCCTAATATCCTGGATGGGTCCACCTGAAAACCTAGAGCCCATAATAATGCTTCTCACAAGTCCAGTTGGAGGCCTAGAGCCCATGACAATGTCTCATGCAGTCCTACTTCATGGATCTGTGCTAAGAAAGCCCAAAAGTCATTTGTGAAAGCCAGACAGTCCCATGGGATAAAGGTTATGTGTGAGCAGGCTGAGAGATCTAAACTGGAACCAGGAAGCATTGCTCTGGAACCAAAGCTTCCCAGAAAAGTACCATAGCCATCCTCAGCAACAGTGAGTTCCCAAGCACCATCAGAGATGATGAAAGCTAAATTCCCATCAGGAAAGACAATGTAACAAGCTTCTCCATAAGGCTTATCAGTGTACATATTCCCCTTCAGATCCAGGAAATTGTGATCAAGATGAGGATCAAAGCTCTCCTAAAATGAACCATAGCCATTCTCAGTCCTGAGACTGAAGTCCTAAGCTCTTTGTCGAACAAGACTAGCAAAATTCATCAGGAAAGCCAGCATGACATTGTCTTTCAGAAGAATATCTCAAGAGAACCAGCAGCTTCCAACAGCTCCAACAGCTTCTCCCAACAGCTTCCCTAACAGTCTCTCAAAAGCTTCTCCATTTCTGCCTCTTATGCTGCTGACATCAATCCTCAGGCAAACCTATCACACCCAGTGGCATACTGGTTCTGTTGGCTTGGTTCTGTTTGGCTTGGTATAACACTTTGACCTCCAGTTAACAATCCACTAAATTGTCTATCAATTAAAGAACTGGAAAAATTACAGAACATCCATTTCTAAAGTCCCTACCAACAAAAGAATCATTTTGACTTCAATATACTGATTTTTTTAAAACAAAAGGTATCCACAGAATACTCTCAAGTAAAAAGAATTCATGATTAGTGTATGATATTTGATCTTATTTATAAAATTAAACACAAGCAAAGAAAATGTAACTGTTACAATATTGGTTATCTAAAGGAGTGAGAATAAGGATGAGGTATATGACTTCACTTCTTCATATATATTTTGGTATTTTAAGTTGAGCTTTTATTGTAATAAAACATGAAGTCTGACACTTGTATCACTTAGTACATTAACTGAGTTCTATAGACACAACTACCATCTAGTATCAGTTTTTTTTTACCAACTCCAAAAGAAATCTGTGTCCTTTAAATTGTCAAGGCCCAACTTCTACTATCACCAGTCTTGACACCAATAAAATACTTTTTGTGGGTGTGGGAGAGCTTCCAGCTTCCCTGCACCAGTGGGGCCCTTCCAGACCAAAACTGAGGCACCCGCGTGAGATTGTCTACCACGCTCTCGGGATCCCTGAAGTCCTCCAGAGCCCCCTCCCCCAAGCCTGCACAGTGAATGAGAACTTCTATGACTCTCTGCTGACCCCTAGATCCAGCCCAGCCTGGCCCAGCAAGTATGTGGGAGAGCATCCGGCTTCCCTACACCCGCCAGACCCCTCCAGACCAAAACATAGGCACCTGTGTGTGTGGGAATCACTACTGTGCCATAGGGACCCCTGCAACACTCCAGAGCCCTCCCCCTCAAGCCTGACCAGTTAATGAGAACTTCTGTGACTCTGTCGGGGCCCTCAGATCCAACCTAAGCCCAGACCCAGCTATTGTGTGGGAGACTTTCTGTGCTCCCATGTCCACCCTAGGCCAAGGACACAACAGGGGGCAATAGAGGTTCAACGTTGTGACAGGTTCACTTCCAAGGGATGTAGCAGAAAGGAGCTAAACACAACAGCTAGACACAAGCCAGGCATAACTGGATAAACTCAAACTTAATAGATCTTCACCTGAATTTCAGAAGGTGCTAAGGTTATAACTGCACCAAAGCTCTATACCAAAGGTCAGAGTTCAGTGCTATACGAAATGACAAAGACAAGGAGCAAAATGCAATCTCAGGCCTCGAGCCCACCTAGAACAAGTGGAGAAGACAATAGCCCAGCTGAAATGAATGAATTAATAGCGTTGGAAGTAAAGAGACAACTACAGAAAGGTATAGAGGAACTCAGAGAAGAATTAATGCCTGAAATAAAAAAGAAATTTCGGAATGCATAGCGTCTGAAGTAAAGAATTAAATGCAGAAACCTATGTGGGAGGGCCGGGGAGATGGCTCAGTGGAGTAAGTGCTTCCCTGGCAAGTGCAAGGGTATGAGTTCAATCCCCGGGTTCTAAAAAAAAAAAGAAAGAAAGAAAGAAAAAGAAACGTATGTGGGAAACACAATGCCAACCCAGAACAAATGCAGAGGACACTAACTCAGCTGAAATGTATGAGAGAAACTCAAAGTAATATTACTTTCTTAAATAAAAAAGAAATATCTGAATTCATAGCATCTGAAATAAAGAATCAAATACAGAAACATATGGAGGAAACATAGTTTGAAAAAAAAAAAAACTCTGCAGGAAAAGAATTAATAACTGCCTCTAAAGAAGACATTGATAAAAGACATTAGAAAAATGATGGATTCCTTGAAAGAGCAATACAGGAAACAAATAGATCACATGAAGCAGAGTCAAAGAGAAATAGAGGAATTAAAATTTCAATCACAGGCTTGCAAAACCTTTTGAGTGAAAGTGAAGACAGAGTTTCAGATCTAGAAGAAGATGGTGTGCCTAGTGAAAAGGTGAGAAAGGATCTCATTAAAACAACTATGGTGCAGGAAAAAATAATCTACCACATTCAAGATGATGCAAAGATGAACAATGTGAGACTAATAGGTATCAATGAGAAAGATGGTGTCAATATAAATGAATAAAAAGAATATGGGAAGAAAGCTTCCAAAATATGAGGAAACAATCTGACATTCAAGTAACTGAAGCATACAGAATACCAAATAATTTCAACCCAATTAAAAACACACCAAGACATATAATAGTCAAGATCCCAGAAATATAGCAGAAGAATAATATACTGAAAGCTACAGGAGAAAAGCAGCATGTCACATTCAAAGGAAATCCCATCAGAATTTGGGCCTACTTCTCCTCACAATTCACAATGACAAGAAGAGCAAGGACCAGAGCATTTCAATCCTCTATGAAAACAAATTCCAGCCGAGACTACGATATACTGCAAAACTCTCTTTGATGGAGAGAAGTAAAATACTTCCATGACAAAGAACAACTAAAGAATTTCATGATGACAAAGCCAACCCTACACAGACTACTGAAAGATGTTCTAGAGAGGGATTAAAATGGTCAGAACTCCATGAACAAGAACACAAAATAGGGCAATCAAATACAGGAGAAAAAGGAGTAAACAACAGCAGTTAATAACATGTCAGTCATTAGTCGACACATCTGAATTATAACTATCAGTGTAAATGGACTCAATTCACCAATTAAGAGAAATAGACTGGCATAGTGGATTAGGAAAAAAAATCCAACAATATGCTATACAAGAAACACACCTAACTCAAAAAGACATTCAGAGGCTTAAATTCAAAGGATAGAAAACAATACTACATGCCCAAGCACTCAGAAAAAAAGCAGGAGTAGCAATTCCTTTTTCAGACATTCTCAACTTCAAACCAAGAATGATCAAACAAAATAAAGGACACTATATACTGGTTAAAGGAAAAATTCAAGAGAAAGAAATAACCATCATAAATATCTATGCACCAAATACAGAGGCATCCTATGTAAGACAAATATTAATGGGCATGAAAAATCTAACACCCAAGACTACAGACTTAACAAGAGACCTTAACATGCCCTTATCTCAAAAAGATAGGTCAACCAGACAAAAAATTAGCAAAGAAGGAAGACAACCAAAGCTTGGAATAAATGGATGTGTTGTATACATACAGTGTTCCAGCCAATAACAGCTGAGTACACATTTCTTTCAGCTGTACATGGGTCATTTTCTAAAATAGACACATACTAGTCCATAGGTCACATTTAAGTATGTGCAAGAAAACAGAAATTAACCCATGAATATTATCTGAGCACAGTGCAATGAAAATGGAAATAAATGACAAAAGAAAACAGAAAATGCCCTAAATACATGGAAATTAAACAATATCGTACTCGGCAATCAATGGGTCACAGAAGAAATTCACAAATATATACAATTTAATGAAAATTCAGCCACAACTTATCAAAATATGTGGGATGCGATGAAAGCAGCTCTTATAGGGAAATTCATAGCTGTGAACTGAGACATTAGGAAAACGGAATGGGAGCAAATAAACACCCTAATGCTACAACTCCACCATATAGAAAAGGAAGAGCAAACTCAACCAAGATCCAAAAGGTGGGAAGAATTAATAAAGATTAGAGCATAAATTCAAATGAAATGACAAAAATACTTCAAAGAATCAAAGAATCAAAAAGCTGGTTCCTTGAAAGACTAAATAAAATTGATAAGCTTCTAACTAAACTCATGAAAAAGAGGGAAGAAAAAATTCAAATACAAGCAATAAGGAATGAAAAGGATGTAATCACCACAGACAAAGTGGAAATTCAGAAGATTATCGATAGCTGCTATGAGAATCTTTGCACTCACAAAGCAGATGACACTGATGAAATAGACAGATTCTGAGAAATGTACAAATTTCCAAAACAATCAAGAAGATATAATAACTCTCAATAACCCAATAACAGCCAATGAAATACAAAATGTAATAAAAAGACAGCAGACAAAGAAAAGTCCAGGTACTGATGGATTACATTTGAATTCTATATGAAATGTATAGAAGATATAATCCCTACACTCCTCAAAATCTTCAGTGAAATTGCAAACAAAACAAAATTATTCCTAGAGGCAAGTATTATACAGATTCCAAAACCAGGGAAAGACACAACTAAAAAAGAAAACTGCAGGCTAATCTCCCTCATGAACATAGATGCAAAAATCTTCAATAAAATCCTAGCAAATAGAATACAGCAAATCATCAAGAAGATCATACAGCATGACTCTGAAGGATTCATCCCAGGGATGCAAGCATGGTGGGATATTCCAAAATCTATAAATGTAATACATTATATCACTGCTGCAAAATCTAAAAACATGATCATCTCAACTGACGCATAAAAAGCATTTGGCAAAGTACAACATTCATTGATGTTCAAAGTCCTACAGAAAATTGTAATAGAAAGTTTCTAATTCAATTTGATAAAAGCCATCCAAGACAACCCAATGGCTGATATAATTCTAAATGGAAAAAAGCTGAAATCTTTTACTCTCAGATCTGATACAAGACAAAGATGTTCTCTATCACCCCTATTATTCAATATAGTTTTGGAGCCATCAGCTATAGTGTTTTGACAAGAGCAAGAAATAAAATGAACAATAATAGATAAGAAGTTAAATTATCATTGTTTGCAGATGACTTGATACTTTACTTGGAAAATCGCAAAAACCGCACCAAGAAGCTACTAGGATTGATACACAAATTCAGTAGAATAGCATGATAGAAAGTCAATACTCAAAGGTTGATAGCATTCCTCTACATAGATAACAAATACACTGAGAGGGAAATTAGAAAAACAGTACCTTTTCCCAATAGGACTGTGGAAAATGAAATAGCTTGAAATTCACTTAACCAAAGAAGTCAAAGATCTTTTCATGGAAAATTACAGTACTCTTAAAAAAAAAGAGAGAGAGATTGTGGAGGATTTCATAAAATGGAAAGATATTCCCTGCTCCTGGATAGGAAGAACCAACATCGTGAAGATGGCCATACTCCCAAATTGTTGTACAGATTTAATGCAATCCCTATCAAACTGCCACCAACATACTTCCCAGATCTGGCAAAATCATTCCTTAAATTTATTTGGAACCAGAAAGGACCTAGAATAGGACAATCCTGGCCAACAAGGACAAGAGGCAGAAGTCATTACAATTCCTGACTTGATTTTTTTGTTGTTTGTTTTGTTTTTGGCAGAACCAGGATTGAACTCAGGCCCTTGTGCTTGCCAGGGAAGTGCTTATTCCACTGAGCCATCTCCCCAGGCCCAAAGTAGTTTTTTTTTGTTTGTTTGTTTTTGTTTTTTGTTTTTTTTTTTTTTGGCAGAACCAGGGATTGAACTCAGACCCTTGCACTTGCCAGTGAAGTGCTTATTCTACTGAGCCAGCTCTCCAGCCCCCCTGACTTGAAATTATGCCACAAAGCTACCATGATTAAAATCTACATGCTATTGGAAGAATAGAACTGAAAATCAATGGAATAGGTTAGAGGATGCCGAGGACTCTATGAACACAGTCAGCCACCTATCGACAAAAGGGTCAAACACGCTTACTGGAAGAAAGATAGCCTCTTTAAAAAATGATTTTGGAAAAACTGGCTCTCTACATGGTGAATACTAAAACTTCATCCAGGTCTACCACTATGCACTAAGCTAACTTCAAAATGGATTAAGGATCTAAACATTAAAACAGAAACACTTAATCTCCTGGAAGAGAATGTGGAAGGAATTCTTGAAGACATAAGGGCAAAGAGTTCATGAACAAAAATCAAATCTCATGGTTAACACTAAAAAGAATTAAAAACTGGAACGAACTCTTATTGAGAAGATTTTCCACTTCAAAAAAAATTATAAACAACATTAAAAGACAACCCTCAAAATTGGAAAAAATCTTAACTAATAAACACTCAAACAAAGTTCTGCTGTCTAGAAGTGATAAAGAACTAAAATACATTAGGACCCTTAAATTTAAAGACCCATTCCAGAAATGTACATCTGAGATGAATACACAGTTCTCAGAGGATGAAATTGAAAAAGCAAATAAATATATTAAAAAAATGCTCCACATTACTAGCCATACATGAAATACAAATTAAAACAAGACTGAGATACTGTCTCACCTGAGAAAGAATATCTATCAAAAAGAAATCAACCAACATCAATTGTTGGAGAGGATGTGGGGAAAATGGGTCCCTTCTGCACTTGCTGGTAGGAATGTAGACTGATGCAACCTTGATGGAAATCAGTGTGGAAACTCCTTAAGAAACTAGGACTGGAAACCCCATTCAAGCCTGTTATAACCCTACTGGGAATTTTCTCAGTGGAACTGAAGACATCATGTAATCATGGTATACGTGTACCTCTATTTATAATAGCTCAATTTGTGATAGCAAAATCCTGGAAACAACCAAGATGCCCATCACATGAGGAATGATTGAAAAAGATGTGGTATTTTTATACAATGGAGTATTACTGTGCTTTCAAGAACGATCAACTTGAAGCATTTATATTTAAGTGCATACCACTCTAAGATATACTCATAAGTGAAATAAACCAGACTCATATGTGCAAATATTGTATAGTTTCCCATGTATAAGATTCCAAAGAAGAAATATAAATAGAAAGGTATAACACAACTAAAAGGAAAGCAAGAACTTGTGCATTGAACAAAGAGGAAAAAGTAAGGTGGAATGCTGGGAAACAGGACAGGGAGAAAGCCATACATATGTAAACACAAGATGGGCAAGGGAATTATTCTGAGAAACATCAGCAGGTTTTTGAAAGTAGAAGTTAATTGCCAGGGTTCTGTACCTGACTAACTATATATGCTGATACTTGTGAACCAAGCAACTGCACTGAATATAGCAATGTGTAATAGATGGGTTATGTTTGGAATGTCTGTCATTCTGGTCTGCTAAATACATACTTCCTGTCATGATATTCCATTTATTACCATACTGTCTCACAAATATTTTTTTGATGGGTAATAAATAAAAATAAAAAGACACAAGAAAAATAATGTTATAGGATTATTCTGCTACAGTGCTCTATATGGTTAGATTCCTAAATTTCTTTGGAAAAATATGTGTTTATTGCTATTTTTAAAATTTTTTTCCTCAGATGTTGTAAGGAGTTAAAGTTCAATATAACAATACTTGATGGAAAATTCCTGTTCCTGTTATGCCAAAGATGTCTGTTATTTAGACACATAGAGTAAACTGAACTACATATGTTGCAAGGTAACAATAAGCTTCTCTTCTAGAGAGTTATCAACCTAACTTTTTAGATGAAAAACTGGAGAAAAGGAAGGGCTGCAAGATCTGCCAACATTTTGGCCCTAGCCTTTCAAGGTCAGTGAAGACTTAGGACATAGGAAGATGTGTACTGTAACATTATGTAACTCAGTTGTACCCAAAATTTTCTGATAGAGGAGATTTTCTGATCAGAGAGCAAATTGGTCAAGCAATGGCCCTGACTCATCCACATGGCTGACACTGACAAAGAATCTACAAAGTGAGGTACAGGGTTACAGGATAAACCCTGAGAGAACTTTACTGACCTTATCAGATACAAAAGTTATATTTCTCATTATATAGGTCTTGCTTTATATTGGTCTTAACCATCCAGCAGAAAAGTATAAAAATGGGATATATAAAGTAAAGCCATATTAATATGCTGAGCTGTAAAAGGCTCTAGTCAACAACTTCTGTGGATAACCCACTATTGTGGACTGCTGGACCATGTTGCAGTGTTTTGCTTAATTCAAGCACTGATAGTATTTAAATGTCAAGAGAATACCCATCTCTGACAGGACTATACAAAAAAGGTGATACAATGGAAGAACCATTTTGTATTTGTATATAGAGAATACTTAGGATAGATACACAGCTTTTGCTTATATGAATGAGGAGAAAGATGTGTAGTAATAGTTTTTGGACAGAATATCCTGTCTGCTTCTTTTACTATGGATATTTTATAAATTTAAATATACTTTTTAAGTAATAAAATATATAATATAGAAAAAGAAATGTAAGAAACATTTTGATGATTTGGTATTAATACTAGATTTTTTTTATTTCTAAAATAAATGCATTGAGGCCCCTGGTTTTGCAAATTAGTTATAATCAAAGGCATACAACTATTTTCACAAGTGGGGTTAAGTTATGTCAGATACAGTTTTTGAACCAATTTTTAGAATTTTGGTCTTTATGAAATGTTTTGGAAGTAGTGCTGTCTATGAATTTAAAGTGACCTCTAATCCTCATAAATTTTTCAAGCAGAAGACTTGTGGATGGACTTATAGCTATATATTCTTCCTCTTCCATATTTGCTAATACTATCCATATGAAAATTATTGTTTCTCTCTGTTTATATATCTTATATTATCCACTACATTGAAAGCCACAAGGAAAGTGAATCAATTCTAATGCTCAGAATTTTGTAGATTAAAGTAAACTGATGAAATTAGAAATTTTTATGAAAAAGAAGAATGATTGAGAGGAGTAAAATTTCACCAACTAACATCAGAGAAGTAGATGATCATATCAGAGAGCAGAGACACTCCCTGTTCCCAGAGTCAGAGAAACTGATGAACTAAGTCCTGCATTATATCAGAATATTAATGGACCAGAAACTTTTCCATGACATCTTTTGTGCCTCTTTTCTGAATTTGCATGTTAGGTATGAGGAAAAAGGCAGCTAAAATCTTTTAGGTTCAGAGTCATGCATAATATGAAGATCTGCACCCAGAAACTTCATATGATTCTGGAAGAAGAAACTACCCTGGATTCTATGGCAACATGCTACAACCGAGCAAGATTTTGGGAGTCTTAAAATTAAGTAAGCATGTTTTCCATGTAGGGAGAATATAAATATGTACTGTGATAGATTGAAAGTCATGATTGGAATAGTTTGCATTTTGTTGAAATCCCTGAATATTTACTGTCTTGCAAAATGTGTTGATGAGTAGATTATGGGAAAGAGGTGGAGTACATTATAGAGATGATTCCTTAAGAAATTTGGAAATTCATTTTCCCCCAGTTAGGATACATTCTTTAAGGATGATTAGGTCAAAGCACTAATGTGCAAATAGTGAGTGACATCTAAAGCCTAAAGAATTTCATCCATTATAGGTGGGGTACCAGTTTATGGAAAGTATCTAGGAGGTTGCACCTTCTGAGCCAGGTAAAAGTATTTGCATGGATTCTTCTATAGATTGTGTAGCATATGCTGCATCTTTCTATTCTATTATGTCTAAGCTACAGTTTCTGTCCCTACACAATACTGGTTTAGAGTCATCCAAAAATAAATTATATAGAATGCTACAGGGAATACAAAACAACAGCCCATAGTTGGCTCTGGTCATTGGGTTACATAGATGATGCAGAGATAGAAGTTTCCATCTTTCTCATTCCTTGTCATCTCATTCTGTAGCCATTTTTCCTCATGGCTTGGCTCAGGATCTGCAGGAGTAAAAGTTTCACATGCCCTCTTTTATATCATCAGGTCCCCTTTCTATATTTCCCATTTTTGCAAGATGCACTTGGTTTCTTAGACCAACTTGTTATTGTTGCCACTGATTCTGCAATGTCTTATTTGTATCTTCGCTTGCTCATGTCGTCTCACAACAGTTCAAGGTTGAATGCCTGTAGTAAATTCTTTATCCCACAATGTGTAGTGTGAGGAGTGCCTGAAACTGGAGATTGATGAGAAGTGTGGGACTGGACCAAGGCCATCTGGAGAACAAAGAATACCTGAGGTGAGCCACATGAACTAGCTTCTCCAGTCCAGAGAATGACAGGTGCCACAGGAAATTCAAGAAACAGTTTACTATATAGTGGGGTGCCATATGACATGAACCCACCCAATGTATAAACAAGCTGCACTGGTTGAGCTATACCTTTCTTCTGATCTGGGTCCAGCTGATCGCAGTCTTCTGTATTTTGTCTTCATTTCTTCACCTTGTTGCCATCCTTCAGGATCTTCTTCCTGGGAAGTTCAGAAATTGTGCAGGCTATGGCAGCATAGTAGGTTTCCAATTTGAACATTGTTTCCTAATCTTTGTTAAAATCTAAAATGTACAGTGTAGCTATGTTAAAGAATTTTGATTTTATCCCTGACACTTCAACCCTATTATCTGCTATCTACTTTTCTTTGGAGAATATACATACTGCTATGTATTTGTGCATATCTATATATGATTATATATAATTACTGCATACACAATCAAATCTTGACATCTGTAAAGGATTGGTTCCACACTGCTCAGCACTTGGGGTGGATTGGGGCAGCTTTGCTGCATGGGGCAATAGCATGAGAAGGCCATCATCAAGCCACCGCTTCTAGATGCAGCCTGTGTTGGTGGCTTCTCTGGACAGTTGAACCAAAATGCTGCTCCTGATGCCTCTGACATTAAGCTTAGTGTCCCTTCTCATCTGCCACTGTGGTCTGATTCTTAGTAGTTACTCTGACATTTCCTCCTGTGGTTCATGAAGCTGATTCCCTCTCTCTTTCCTTTGCAGCAATACTGGTGTAACCGCTTCCTAAACCATTTTGCAGAAATGTAAGGGTGTTCAGTTGCATGCATGTGCATGTTTAGCAACACATCCACTAGCCCTCTGCATGACTATGTTGGGGAAAAAGTAGAAAACGTTTCCAATTCAGTGTGTGTAATGTGGAGGAAATGTGTATCACCAATGGGGTTTTTAGCTTTTTAAATCGAAATAATGCTTACAGATGTACAATTTAATGAAATCAGAAAGCCTCTCCAGAGAAGTTTGGCTTCTTTGCTGCAAGAAGAATGAGGTTCTGAAACCTTGTCCGTGAGCCTAGAAGCCATCAGCCAACTCTCCACATTTCCCTGCAAATGCCCCAGCTTCCTAAGTGTACAGTACCAAGCTGTGTGTATGCCTTCCCTTGTAAGTAGCCAGATTCCTCTGTGGTGACGTTGAGACCTGCTACTTTTTAATTGGCCCTGTACAGTTTGCTTATTTATAAATTCATTAAAAATACTACAAGTGTTGAATGGTTGAAATGTAGGCCTCCGGTTTATAACCAGTTATTTTTGAGTGTGCATAGACAGCTATTTCACACTGTATTAAATGTAACTTATTTAATGAAATATGAAGCAGTAGACAGATGTTGGTGCAATACAAATATTGTGATGCATTTATCTTAATCAAATGCTAAGCGTCAGTTTACCACAACGCATGTTTGGCTAGACTGTAAATAAAGATTGGTTTTTTCCTTCTGTGCTGGTAACAATAGGCGCTGCACAAACATGATTTCCAGTAAATAAATCTATTCTATGATAAAAAAAAAAAAAGGATTGGTTCCAAAACACCCATGGAGACGAAAATCTACAGATGTCCAAGTGCTTGTTGAGGTAAAATAAATTTTTTCTATACCAATCCACTGTATACCACCAATATATTCCACACTTGCCTACAGACATGGAACTACATTGATGTTTTAAGAAATTGTCACCCAATTTCAAAATATATCCTTATAATGAACTAAATCTCAGTCAATCACAGTAGCAGAACTTTCACCCAAGCCCCCATCCTCAAACCCACTGAGCGAGCCACCAGCCTGAGACATACAGGGCTGACTCTTCTGAACTTCCCAGAGCCCCCTCCCCCAAGCCCACCAGCAAATGGGAATTTGTCCAACTGTCAGCATCCCAGTTCGGTAAATGTGCGGTGAGTCTGAGGGAGAGCCATTGACTTCTTACCGTGTGCACTGCGCTATCCGGAGCCCCTGCCCCAAAGCCCGCTGAGCAAGCGACTGGCCTGAGACAATACAGGGCCAATTGGCCTGACAACTCCCTGGAGCCCATGCCCCCAAGCCCATCAAGCTAGTGGGAATTTTCCCGACTCTCTGCATCCCGTTTCCGTGAGTGTGTGGTGAGTCTAAGGGAGAGCCTTTGGCTTCTTCCCCTGTGTGCTCTGCAACATTGAGAGCCTAAGACCCCAAGATATCCTAGCTAGAGACCTGCTTGAGACACCCCAGACAGGCCTGCCTGGCAACTCCCCAGAGCACCTGCCCCCAAGCTCACCACGAGAACGAGAACATCTGTGAATCTCCCAGCACTTGTTCCATCCCTACCTTACCTGGTGAGTGTGAGGGAGAGCTTCTGTGCTCCCCATGCACCACAGACCAGGGACCAAACAGAGGGGAACCACAGGTCCACAGTTGTACCAGAAGAGCTACAGCAAAAAGGAACTGAATACAACAGCTAGATCCAGGCCAGGCATAACTGGATAATCTCAAACATAATAGAATGACACCCTAATCTCATTATACACTAAGGTTATAAATGTGCCAAATCTCTCCACTAAAGGTCAGAGGTCAGTGCTATACAAAACGACAAAGACAAGGAGAAAAATGCAGTCTCAGGCTTCGAGTCCTCCAATAAGTGCAGAGGACACTAGCTCAGCTGAAATGAATGAATTAACAGAGATGGAAGCAAAGGAACAACAGCAGAAAGGTATAGAGGAACTCAGAAGAGAATTAACACCTGAAATAAAAAAGAAATGTTTGAAAACATAGTATCTGAAGTAATGAATCAAATCCAGAAACATCTGGGGTAAATCAATTGTCCACGCAAAACAAGTGCAGAGAACACTATTCCAGCTGAAACATATCAACTAATAGGGTCAGAAGCAAAGAAACAACAGCAGAGAGGTAAAGAGGAACCCAAAGCAGAAATAATTTCTGAAATAAAAAAATAAATCTTTGAAATCATAGCATCTGAAGTAGAGAATCAATTCCAGAAATATATAGAGAAAAGCAAATTTGGAAGAAACTGCAGTAAAATACTTCATAGCTACCTCTAAATAAGACATTGATTAAAAAAAAAAATAGAGGAGATCAGAAATATGACGGAATCCTGGAATGAGCAATACAGAAAAGAAATAGAATGCATGAAACAGAGTCAAAGAAATACAGAAAAACTAAAAATCTCGATCATGAGTCTACAAAACCATTTGAGTGAAAGTGAAGACACAGTTTCAGATATTGAGGACATTGGTGCAGCTAGTGAAAAGATGAGGAAGGATCTCTTAAAAACAATGAGAATGCAGGAAAAAATAATGCATCAACTGCAAGATGATGCCAAGATGAACAATGTGAGATTAATTGGCATCAATGAGAATGAAGGAGTCAATAAAAATGACATAAAAAGAATATGGGCAGAAGTAATTGCAGAATACTTCTCAAAATTGATGGAACAATAAAACATTCAGGTAACTGAAGCATACAGAACACCAAATAAATTCAACCCAAGTAGAAATGCATCAAGACATATAACAGTGAAGATCCCAGAAATCCAACACAAAAATAATATACTGAAAGCTGCCAGAGAGAAGAAACACATCACATTCAAAGGAAAATGCATCAGAATTACAGCCGACCTCTCACACAAACCATGAAGGCAAGGAGAACATGGAACTGAGTTCCTGAAGTCCTGTAAGAAAACAAATTCCAGCCCAGACTATTATACCGTGCAAAACTTTCTTTCAAGTTTAGGGAGAAGTGAAATACTTTGATGACAAAGAACAAATAAGAATTTCATGATGACAAAGCTATGGTGACTAAAAGATATTCTAGAGAGACACCACAATGAACAGACCAACACAAATGAGAATGGGAGAAACCAACTAAACAGGGAAAATATTAAACAGATGATAAAAAGGAATAAACAAAAGCAGATAAATATCATGACAATCATAAGTCAACATATTTCAATTATAACCATCAATGTAAATGGACTCAATTCACCAATTAACAGAAATAGACTGGCACAGTGCATTAGGAAACAAAATCCAATATGCAGTATACATGAAACACTTAACTCAAAAAGATATTCATAGGCTCAAAGTCAAAAGACAGAATGCAATACTACATAAGCCAACAACTCAGAAAAAAAGCAAGAGTAGCAATTCTGTTCTCAGACAGTCTCATCTTCAAAGGAAGAAGGATTAAATGGCACAAAGAAGGCCACTATATATTGGGTAGGGGAAAAATTCAAGAGGAAGACATAATACTCATAAATATCAATGCACCATGCAAAGGACCACCCAGCTATGTAAGACAAAATTTAACGGACATGAAAAACCTAATATCCAACACCAGAATCTTAACTTGATACATTAACAACACCTATCTAAAAAGATAGATCACCTAGACAAAAAATTAGTAAGGAAGTAGCAGAACTGAACCAGAGCTTGGAACAAAATGACCTGGTGGACATATATAAAGGGCTCTACCCAACCACAGCTGAATATACATTTTTTTCAGCTGCACACGGGTCACTTTCCAGAATAGGCCACATACTAGTCCAAAGGTCATGCTTAAGTATATGGAAGAAAACATAACTTATCTCATATATATTATCTGACCAGAGTGAAATGAAGAACAAAAGAAACCAGAAAAACCCACTAAATTCATGGAAATTAAACAACACCCTACTCAGTAATCAATGGGTCACAGAACAAATTAAACAAGAAATTCAACAATATCTACAATTCAATCAAAATTCAAGCATAACTTACTAGAATTTATGGGATGCGATGAAAGAAGTTCTTAAAGGGAAAGTCATAGCTATGAACTCACACATTAGGAAAGCAGAATGAGAACAAATAAACACCCTAATGTTGCAGCTCCGACAACTAGAAAAAGAAGAGCAAACAAAACCCAAAGCGCAAAGATGGGAAGAAATCATAAAGACTCAAACAAAAATTAATTCAATTGAGATGAAGAAAACAGTGCAAAGAACCCACAGGTCAAAAAGTTGGTTCTTTGAAACACTAAATCAAGTTAATAAGCCTCTTGCCAACCTCATCAAAAAGAGGAAAGAAAAGCCGGGCGTGGTGGCGCATGCCTGTAATCCCAGCACTCGGGAGGCTGAGGCAGGAGGATTGTTGTGAGTTCGAGACCAGCCTGAGCTAAAAAGTGAGCTTAAGGCCAGCCTGAACTGCATAGTGAGACCCTGTCTCAAAAAGAGAAAAAAAAAAAAAAAAAAAAAAAAAAAAAAAAAAAAAAAAAAAAAAGAGGAAAGAAAAACTTCAAATACAGGCAAAAAGGAATGAAAAGGGTGAAATTACCACAGACCCAGTGGAAATTCAGATTATCGATAGTTACTTCGAGAATCTTTATGCTCACAGAATAGAAGACATAGAAGAAATGGACAGATTCTTTGAAAGGTACAAATTACCAAAACTAAATCAAGAAGATATAACAACTCTCAATAACCCAGTAACAGCCAATGAAATACGCAACATGATAAAAAGCCTACGGACAAAGAAAAGTCCAAGTCCTGATGGATTAACAGCGGAATTCTACAAGAAATTTATAGAAGATATAATCCCTACACTCCTGAAACTCTTCAATGAAACTGAAAAGAAAGCAGTCCTCCAAAACCATTTCTGGAAGCAAGTATTATACTGATTCCAAAACCAGGGAAAGAGACAACCAAAAAGGAAAACTATAGGCCAGTCTCCCTCATGAACATAGATGCAAAAATACTCAATAAAATCCTGGCAAATAGAATACAACAAATCAGGAAGAAGATCATACATGATGACCAGGTAGGATTCATCACAGGGATGCAAGGATGGCTCAATATTTGAAAATCTATAAATGTAATACACTATATTAATAGACTGAAATCTAAAAACCACATGATCATCTCAATTGATGCAGAGAAAGCTGTTGACAAAGTCCAACACTCATTTATGTTCAATGTCCTACAGAAAATTGGAATAGATGGACTCTGCCTTAACTTGATAAAAGCAATCTATGACAACCTGAAAGCTAATATAATCCTAAGTGGGGAAAAACTGAAATATTTTACTCTTAAATCGGGTACAAGAAAAGGATGTCATCTATCACCCCTCCTATTCAATATAGTTTTGGAATGACTAGCAACGGCCATTAGAAAAGAGGGAGAAATAAAAGGAATAAGAATAGGTAAAGAAGAAGTTAAATTATCACTATTTGCAGATGACATGATACTTCACTTGGAAAACCCAAAAAATTCCACCAAGAAGCTACTAGAATTTATATGGAAATTCAGTAGCATAGCAGGATACAAAGTCAATACTCAAAAGTCAATAGCATTCCTCTACACAGATAATAGCCACACTGAGAGGGAATCTATTGAAACAATACCTTTTCAGTCACACCATGGAAAATGAAATACCTTGGAATTCATTTAACCAAAGAAGTCAAAGTTCTTTTCACGGAAAATTACAACACCCTAAAGAAAAGAGATTATAGAGGATTTCAGAAAATGAAATGGGCGTGGTGGCGCATGCCTGTAATCCCAGCACTCGGGAGGCTGAGGCAGGAGGATTGTTGTGAGTTCGAGACCAGCCTGAGCTACAAAGTGAGCTCAAGGCCAGCCTGAACTGCATAGTGAGACCCTGTCTCAAAAAGACAAAAAAAAAAAAAAAAAAAAAAAAAAAACAAAAAAAAAA
>PVKA01030552.1:0-27198 GCA_004027165.1 Ctenomys sociabilis | reverse complement strand
AAAAAGAGGAAAGAAAAAATTCAAATACAAGCAATAAGAAATGAAAAGGGTGTAATCACCACAGACCCAGTGGAAATTCAGAAGATTATCAATAGCCACTTTGAGAACCTTTACTCTCACACAATAGAAGACACAGAAGAAATGGACAGATTCCTAGAAAGACACCAATTACCAAAACTGAGCCAAGAAGATATAACAACTCTCAATAACCCAGTAACAGTCAATGAAATATGAAATGTAAGAAAAAACCTGGTGATAAAGAAAAGTCCAGGTCCTGATGGATTCACAGCTGAATTCTACAAGAAATTTACAGAAGATATAATCCCTATATTCCTCAGATTCTTCAGTGAAATTCAAAAGGAAGCAATCCTCCCAAAATCATTTCTGGAGGCAAGTTACCAAAACCAGGAAACCTGGAGGTTACTGATACCAAAACCAGGGAAAGACTCAACTAAAAAGGAGAACTTTACAGGCCAATTTCCCTCATGAAAACAGATGCAAAAATCCTCAATAAAATCCTAGCAAATAGAATACAGCAAATCATCAAGAAGATCATACACCATTACTAGGCAGGATTTATCGCAGGGATGCAAGGATGGTTCAATATATGCAAATCTATAAATGTAATACATTATATCAATAGAGCCAAATGTAAAAATCACATAATCATCTCAATTGGTGCAGAAAAAACTTTTGACAAAGTCAAACACTCATTCATTTTCAAAGTCCTATGAAAATTGGAATAGATGGCCTCTACTTCAATCTGATAAAAGCCATCTATGACAACCCAACAGCTAACAATTCTAAATGGGGAATAACTGAAATCTTTTACTCTCAGATCTGGTACAAGACAAGGATGTTCTTTTATCGCCTCTCCTATTCAACATATTTCTGGAATCATTAGCAAAAGCCATTAGATATGAGGAAGAAGTAAAAGGAATAAGAATAGGTAAAGAAGAAGTTAAATTATCATTATTTGCAGATGACGTGATACTTTACTTGGAAGACCCAAAAAACTCCACCAAGAAGCTAGTAGCGTTTTCAGGCTTGCAAGGAAGTGGCACGCTGCATCGGGGCAGATGGAAGACACCATTAAAGAAAAGCAGTATATACTAAACGAAGCCAGAACACTGTTTTGGAAAAACAAAAATCTCACAGACACAGACCTGATTAAACAGTGTATAGAAGAATGTACAGCCAGGATTGAAATTGGCCTGCATTATAAGATCCCTTACCCAAGGCCGATTCATCTACCTCCAATGGGCCTCACCCCACTACAAGGCCGAGGATTTAAAACTCAGGAGAAACTGAGGAAACTTTCCAAACCAGTATATCTCAAGTCTCATGATGAAGTTTCCTAACCCAGAAGAAAGTTTATGAAAATGATGAACCAACTTGATCTTAGATGTAAACCAGATAACAAGACCCTTCTCCTTAAGGGCAGAAGTTCAAATTTCTCCAGACCTCCAGAATTGTTCTTCACTGCAATGCTGCATGCCTGCACATTCCTGGGGTTTGTCAGGGTTGTCTTGCTTGAGCAGATGATGTTAACCCGACAGCTCTTGGAGCTTCCATGTTCACTGATGTCACCTTTGGAAATAGACACAAGCCTGTGGGAGGAAGCTGATGGTGATAAAAGTGTTTGGAGCACCTCATTCATTGTTGCCAGCATATGCAAGGAAAGCAGCCAGCTTCTGGAAGGGTTTATGGCTACTCTGCAGCATACATTGTGCCTAGAGTAGTTTTGAGGGTTTTTTTCCCCTCCAAGTTACGTATTTTCTTATCACTGGGGGTTGTTGTATGTGCTTTTATTTGGGGGATGTGTGGTCTTTTATTCTTTCAATTTCCAGATAAACTTCTCCTTAAAAATGAAGCTTAAAAAGGAACTTTTTGGTTTGATCATGGTTTTTCATGAACATTTTATGACATCCATTTCCCCTCCCTGTACACAAAAGTATATGCTTGTCTGACCTTAAAGCCTGTGATAATAGAAAGTTGTTTTTTTTTTTGTTTTTGTTTTTTTTTTTTTGGCTGGCTCAGGATGCCTTAAGGGCAGGCTTGGAGATCTGGGGATCGAACCACAGCATCCTGAGCCTGACTGCTTTGCTTAAGCAGGCACTTAAACAACTGAGCTAATGGGCAGGCCCTCAAATCCTGTGATTATCAAAGATGACTTGGGATCTGAAAAAAACTTCCTTGAAACTCATACTGCATTCATTGTATTTTACTTTAACAGAATTGAAAAGTACAAAGTGTGAGGTGATTTTCTAAATGTGTCAAATAGAGGTGAGAATCCTTGGCAAGTTATTTGTATATCAGTGTTATTACATCATAATTTCAAAGAGAGTGGGTATTGCCAGTAAAGATAAATCTCTAAAAAAAAAAAAAAAAAAAGAAGCTAATAGAATTGATACACAAATTCAGTAGCATAGCAGGATACAAAGTCAGTATCCAAAAGTCAATAGCATTTCTCTACACAGATAACAAACACATTGAGAGGGACAGTAGAGAAACAATACCTTTTACAATAGCACTGAAGAAAATGAAATACCTTGGAATTCATCTAACTAAAGAACTCAGAGATCTTTTCATGGAAAATTACAGTACCCTGAAAAAATAGATTATAGAGGATTTCAGAGGATGGAAAGACATTCCCTGCTCCTGCATAGGAAGAATCAACATTATGAAGATGGCCATACTCTGAAAATTATTGCACAGATTTAGTACAATGCCTGTCAAACCACCACCAAAGTATCTCCCAGACCTCGAGAAATCATTCCTAAAATTTATTTGGAACCAGAAAAGACCTAGAATAGCAAAGGCAACCATGGGCAACAAAGACAAGGCAGGAGGCATTACAATTCCTGCATTGAAATTATCCTACAAAGCTACTGTGATAAAATCAGCACAGTACTGGCAATGATGATAAAAATCAGCATGGTACTGGCAATGAAATAGACCTGCAGATCAATGGAATAGATTAGAAGATGCAGAGGCCTCTACAAACACACTCAGCCACCTGATCTTTGAAAAAGGGGCCAAACGTGCTTACTAGAAGAAAGATAGCCTCTTTAACAAATGGTGCTGGAAAAACTGGCTCTCTACATGCCAAAAATGGAAACTTGACCCAGGTCTATCACCATGCACTAAGCTAAAATCAAAGTGTATTAAAGATCTAAATATTAAAACAGGAACATTCAATCTCCTGGAAGAGAAAGTAGGAGGAACTCTTGAAGACAGGGGTAGGCAAAGAGTTCATGAACAAATATCAAATCATATGGGTAATACTTGAAAGAATTAACAACTGGAAGCTCCTCTTATTGAGAGGTTTTTGCATGTCAAAAGAAATTACCAACAAAGTGAAAAGATAACCCACAAATTTGGTAAAAACTTAACGAATAAGCACTCAGACAAAGGTCTGCTCTCTAGAATTTATAAACTAAAAAACATTAGGGTCCCAAAATTTAAAGACCCAATCCAGAAATGGGCGTCTGAGATGAACTCACACTTCTCAGAGGATGAAATTAATCAAGTGAATAAATATATGAAAAAGTGCTCCATATCACTAGCTATCTGTGAAATGCAAATTAAAACAACACTGAGACACCATCTCACCCCAGAAATAATGGCTATCATAAAGAAATCAACAAACAACAAATGTTAGAGAGGCTGTGGGGGAGAAGGAACCCTTCTCTACTGCTGGTGGGAATGTAGACTGGTGCAACCATTATGGAAATCAGTGTGGAGTCGCCTTAAAAATCTATGACTGGAAATCCCATTCAAACCAGCTATCACCCTACTGGGAATTTTCCCAGAGGAACTGAAAACATCATATCATAGTGATATATGTGTATGTATGTTTATAGCAGCACGATTTGTGATAGCAAAATCTTTGAAACAACCGAGATGCCCATCACTTGAGGAATGGCTGAAAAAGATGAGGTATTTTTATACAATGAAGTATTACTCAGCTACAAAGAATGATAAACTCAAAGCCTTTATATTTAAGTGGATGCCACTTGAAGATTACTCATAAGTGAAATAAGCCAGACTTACATGTGTGAATATCACATAGTCTCCCTAGTATAATAACTCAAAAGAAGAAGTGAAAATAGAAAGGTATAACAGAATTAAAGGAAAGTGAGACCTTGAGGATTAGACAATGAAGAGAGGGCAAGGAGAAAAGCTGGGAAACATGACAGGGCAAAGCATATACATTCGTATGCACAAATTGGGTAAGGCAATGATCTGAGTATCTTCAGCAGGTTTTTGAAATTAGCAGTTAATTGGTAGGATTCTTACCCTGACTAACTCTATATGCTGATACCTGTGAATTAAGCAACTGCATTGAAGATAGCAATGTGTAATAGTGGGATCATGCTTAGAATGCCTGTCCTTCTTGTCTTCTACATACATACTGCTTGTCATGACATATTAATTGCTGCCATTGTGACTCTCAAGTAAAGGGTAATAAATGAAAACAATAGACAAGAGAAAAAACATCACAGGACTGTACTGCTACAATGTGGTATATGGCTAGATCTCTAAATTTCTGTGTAAAAATATGTAATTGTTTATTCCTATTTTAAAAAATACTTTTTAATTTTTTCTTCATATTCTGTAGGGATTTAAAGTTTAACATATCAATACTTGATGGAAAACACCTGTTCCGTGTTATGCCTAAGATGTTTGATATTTAAACAGATAGTGAAGTTAAGCTCAACTGCCTATGTTGTATGGTAATAATAATAATGATAAGATTCTCTTCTGGAGGATTAACAACCTAAGTTTGCAGACCAAAAATTAGAGAAAAAGAAGGGCTGCAAGGACAGCCAACATTTTGGCCCTAGCCTTTCAAGGTCAGTGAAGACTGAGGACTTAGGAAATCCTGTACTGTAACATATTGTAACTCAGTTGTGTCCCAAATTTTCTGATCAAGGAGATTATGAGACCACAGAGGAAAGTGATCGATGATGTTGAGTGGGCCTAAGGAGAGACACATGGAGTGAAAACATTTTCTCAGGCCTTCACAGAGAGCAAGTTGGTCAAGCAATGGTCTTGACTCATCCACATGGCTGACACTGACAAAAGATCTATAAACTGGGTACAGGGTTCCAGGGTAACTCCTGAGGAGATTTGACTGATCTTATCTGACACAAAAGTTATATTTCTTGTTATATAGGTCTTTCTTTATCTTGGTCTTAACCATCCAGCAAAATGTATAAAAGCAAAGTATAAAAAGTAAAGCCATATTAATACACTGAGGTGTAAAAGGCTCAAGTTAACAACTTCTGACGTTGCCAGTCTTATGGAAAACCCACTACTATTATAGACTACTGGACTATATTGGAACATTTTGCTTAGTTCATGCACCTACAATATTTAAATCACAATAGAATACTCTTCTCTAACAAAACTAAACAAAAAAAAAAGGGATACAAATGAATGACCATTTTGTATCTGCATATTAAAAATAGTTAGGATAGATATACAGCTACATTGTCTTAAATCAGTGAATAGGAAGATTTGTTTTAACAGTGTTTATGGACAGGATATCATGTCTGCATCTTGTACAATGAAAAACCAGTAAGACAATAATATGCAGTGTATTAATTATTGAAACTGTCCTGCTAATCGGTTTTGAAACTGTCTCATTGTTATTTGTTTCTCAACAAAATTATTTTTAAAAAAACAAATTCATGTCCTCAGCTAGATTGTTGGGTCTTTATTGTGTGGCCAAATTTCCTGTGCTCATTATAAATTATTCTTTTTGGTGATTCATTATAAAATAATCTTATAACTATGTCCTGTATTGTATTGTTCCCTTTGCAAAAACTCCAAACCACAAGATCTAAACTGGCTTTGATAGACCCCAAATTTAAAGATCCAGTTCCAAAATAGTCATCTGAAATGAATACACCCCCTCAGAAGAAGAATTAGAAACAGAAAATAAAGAAAAAATGTTCAATACTACTGAACATCTGAGAGATGCAATCCTTTGATTCCATCTCACTTCAGAAACAATGGCTGTTGTCAAGAAATTAACCAGTAACAAAGCTGGCAGGGCTGTGGGATAAAAGGAACCCTTCCCTACTATTGGTGGGAGTACAGACTGGTGCAATCAGTGTGGAGATTTGTTTTTTAAATGTATTTGGTACAGGAACCACAGGGTCCCACTGCACACAGATTGGACTCACAGTGATCCTCCTATTTTCAACCTCCCATGCGTTGAGATTATAGGTATGCACCCCATGCCCAGTCTCAGTCACCCTCTCAACACATCCTGGCTACAGGGCCAGCATGGCACGCTGGGGACTGAACCACTATCTCTGTGTTTGCCTAAGCAAGTGCTTTAATTTGCTGAGCTATCTGGTCAGCCCTATTGTGGAGATTTAAAAAAAATTAAAACTAGAGTTTCCATTGAACCCAGTTATTCTCCTTCTTGGCGTCTTCTTTGTCATACCACAGTAATATATGCATAGCCATATTGATAGCATCAATTTCTAACAGCTAAATGTTGGAAACAGCTTGTCAGCTGATGTATGGGTAAAGAAGATGTGAGTTTTTTATATAATCGAGTACTACTCTGCTGTAAGGAAGGATAAGCTCCAGACATTTCTGGGTAAATGGATGTAACTTGGGGCCACGTTCTTAAGTGAAATGAACTGAACACATTGTGTAAATGCCACATTGTTTCTCTGTTGTGAGATACTGGAAGTGTAAATAAGGACCGAAATGTATAATAGATACTAGGAAATGAGAAGAAAATGGGGGGAAAAAAAGAAGGAACAAGAAAAAAAAGAAAGAATAGGAGAAAAATGGGAGTAATGCTTTTGCAAAGAAGGGGAATGGGAAATAAGTAAGAAGCAAGATACATTATTTACAGGTACAAATTCCGTGACAAATGTGATCATTCGATGTACTGACAATGTGCCAAAGCCTGGGCACGGTGGTGCGCGCCTGTAATCCCAGCTCTTGGGAGGCTGTAAACAGGCGGATCACTGTGAGTCTGATCTGTGTAACGAGACCTTGTAGACCGTGTACTGTTTAGTACATTTTAAAAAGTACAATTTTTAGTTGTGACTTGCTTGTCTCATTTCTACCTTGTTTCTTCTCTATCTGTGATGGTTGCTTGATTATGTCAACTTGAGTGAGAAACACTCAACCAAGTTGGCTCAGCATAGTTCTGGATCACCAGAATAGTATAAAAGAGAAATAAGGAAGGCTTGCTTCCGTTGCTTCAGAGGAGCTTTAGTCTTTGCTTTTAACTTGGATGTCATCTCCTGGCTTCCAGTGCGGACCTATTGGTTTCCTCATATGGACTCACATGAGAATGTACAGTGAGCTCCAGGCCTCTGGCTGGACCCCTTGGATCTCCAGCATACAGACAGACCTTTTTCATTCTTTCAGACTTGATTCTGTGGGAGGCCATGGTAAGCCCATCTTGTAAATTCTTATGTGTTTGTGTATCTTATATTAAATCTGTTTCTCTGGTAAACACTTTTATTTGATCTCTTATTCTTAAGGGGTATGAAAGAGCTGATGGTCCATCATTTTGGGATGGCTTCAAACAGAGGAAGGCCATTGATCTCGGCTAGCCACGGATCAAAAGTCTTACGTTGAGTGATCTAATGGAGACAAAAGGAGATGAGCTTTATTGTTTGATAAACCATCATGTTTCGGTACACTGGAAAACAGGTCAAGGACATTAGCCATGTCATTGATGTTTAAACTTTATTTATAGCCCTGTCCAACAATAAGGAGTCTGATATTAAAAGTAGACTGATTTTTAAATTTTTTCTGTGAAACCGTGGATTGAACTTAGGTCCTTGTGCTTGCAAAATAAGTGCTTATTCTACTGAGCTATCTCCCCAGCCCCAAAAGTAGACTCTTGATGAATAGTGGATCCAGAAGTCAATAGCATTAGGAATAAGCCTTTTATCTTTAATATTTAAAGGTATTATTTATTTATTTTATTCTATTTATTTTGAGGTATTTACCCACATATAATAGGTAGAGTTTAAAAGCACACAGACCATTTTGTCTATAAGAAACCTAATGCCTTCCTATCTGAATTGCAACAATGGTGAATAAATACACAAATAAAGATATATGTGGTTCTTTTTAATTTTTTTTTATTTTATTTTTTAGCCACTGACCCCTTTTTTCTAATGAGTTCCATTTTGGAGGCCTGAAGACCTTCTATAATGACTGGCTCTAAACAATATAAACATATAAAATCTGAAGTAGATAACAAAAAGTTTTATACAACAAAAGTAATAGTGATTAGTAGCTACAGTATTTATATTTCTATTTTTAATTTATAGGCACACTTATAGAAGAAGCTAAATCATTACTTGAGAAGATCTTGAAGGGACATTCAACCTAGTAGGAATATACTAAGACTGAGAACACATATTCAGAAGGGCTAGAGAACTGGGAATCAAAAATTTCTTATGGCAAAAAAAAAATTTCTTATGGCTATAAGTTATAAGTGCAGCTGGTACCTGTCAGTGGGGGCTCATAAGCCCCTTTTTTGTATCTAACCTAGATTTGTGTCTAATATTATCTATCTGTCTGTCTGTCTGTCTATCTCTTCTATCATCTATCATCTATCTAGCTCTATCTTGTTATATTTTTCTGCTTTTTATTGTTATTGTAGTTGCTGTTTTTATTTGTTTTGAAATAGGATCATTCTGTGCTGTTCAGATTGGCCTTGAACTCACTATGTAGCCCAGGCTGGCCTTAAAGTCATGGCGCTCCTCTAAGCCTCAGCCTCTGGATTGCTGAGATTACGGGTGTGCACTGCCATGCCTGGCTATGCTGGCTGTTTATTTATTTTTTTATTTTTATTTATTTATTTATTTATTTATTGTTTTGCAGAACCAGGGATTGAACTCAGGTCCTTGAGCTTGCCAGGGAAGCACTTATTCTACTGAGCCATCTTCCCAGCTCCTTATGCTAGCTGTTTAAAGCCAAGTGAAAGTAACACTTGGGTTAATCAAAAGTAATCTACCCATATATGTGTATATCAAAGTCAGTGAGGCTTTTTAGGAACTACTCTTGGGGCCCTGTGAAGAGCCTCACACTAGCTCTCCCCTCGACCAGTTGTCCTTTCTACCTAGCTTTTATTTCTTCTACTGTAACACATTATTAGAAATTATTACACTATGGATTAGATTAAAGGAAATATTAATGATGATTCGAAGCAGTTACGGTTAGTCTTTGGTTCACCTTTTCTAATTCATCTTCCATATTCACATTCTTGGTGTCCAAATTACATTTTCTGGTTGTTTATTGCTTCCTTTTGTGCAGACCCTTTAGCCCTAACATCTTCCAAAATGCAAGGGGGTGATGAAAATATATCATAAATGATTAAATAAAAAACAGTGACAGTGAAACATACATTGTCATTAATCCCCCTCAAAATAGTCTCTTTCACTTTAAGCACATCAGTCCCATTATTCTTTCTGATTTCTGAAACAGTTATGGAAATCCTCTTTCATGAGTGCTAAAATAACCATGAAAAGTAAGTGTTTTACATTGATTCAGGGCATTGAGGCCGCTATGAGAGTGCAGCTGTAGACATTCTTAAAAAAGGACTACTAGAGCTTCGTCAGAAAGTAGCATGATACCAGCAGGTGTGTTCAAAGTGAGGGGGGGATGGATTTTGAGAATAATGGCAATGTGTCTTTTGCTACAATACATTTTTAAAATTTAAACATTTATCCTACATCCCCACCATATTTTGTTCTTCCTGATACATTCCAAGATTCGTTTTTTTTTTCTCTCTCTCTCTCTAACCCCATTGAAATTCTCAACAGTTTCATGGGATTACTCTTAACTAGATGTTAGGAAGAAAGTGCTAAGCTAACTGGAATCAATTCATTTGGTTAATTTAATCGTGTGCAGAGTTACATTTGAAAAGAGGACAGCCATTAGCCCAAGTGACAATGGTTTGGGCTGTAAAAATTCAGACTTTATGAAGATGTTCTTTAGGCTAAGCAACAGTTTACTAGAATGTTGCAGGCAGTAATTCTCTGTCCTAGCTGTATGATGGAGTCATCTGAGAAGCTTTTACAAGGTACCTATTGCTTTGACACACCTCTTTCCCTTCTTGAAGATTCGAGCCAGGCTCAGGAACTGGAGTTTTTAAATCTCCCAGATGGATTGGGTTAGGATGTCTCTCTCTTGAATTAACTTGTTTATTTTTTTGTTTGTTTGTTTTGTTTTGTATTTTAAGACAGCCTGTAGTCCAAGCTGGCCTTGAACTCACAGAGATTTTCCTGGTTCAATCTCCCAAGTGCTGGGATTGCACGTGTGTGCCACCATGCCTGGCTTGATTTAAGATTTAGTGCTAAAAACTTTCTATTTTTTTTATATGAATTATATATAAAGTAGTAATTATTATTATACCTGGTAAGAAGAGGCTAGGAAAATTTAATGGAAACATAAGGGAGCAATAATTATATAAATGTCATCAGGGTGTAACAAAGATGTTAGCAACATCTTTTACTAACAAAGACATAAATATAAATTATTAAAATTACATAGCTAGTTAGAGATGGAGCCAAGACACTTTTAAATAACTTGCATAACAGTATAGTTTAACCTAAGTGTTGTATGGTTTCTCTTATGAGAAACCAAATAAAAAGCAAAATAAAAGATTATATAAAAGGATTAGAGAGTTCTTTTTTCAAAAGGGGATCAAAAAGGTTCAAAAGGTAGTTCTTTTTCAAATGGAAGGGAATTGAGAGATGACAGAAGGGAGGAGGGAGGGGAAGAGAAGAGGATGGAAATAAAGAATTGAGATGTGTTATGTGCTTGTACCAGCTCCCCACCAAGAATGTCAACATTATATACTGCAACATGTACTAATAAAATATAAAACTAAAAACAGCAAATAATAAAAAAAATTAAAAATAGGACAATTTATTTATTTGTTTATTTGTTTATTGTATTTTATTATAGTGTTCATAGGGTCTCGCTATGTATATTGGACTTGTAGTGATTCTCCTGTGTTCAGCCTTCCAAGAGCTGGGATTACAGGCAAGCGTCAGCACGCCCCCAGTCTAAGTCGCTGTGTCAGCGCTCCCTGGGGGTCAGGGCCGGAAGGGATCCAACCCCGGCCAGCTGCTGTGCTCTGCCTAAGCAGGCGCTTTACTCTGCTGAGCTAAAAAATAGAATATTTTGAAATATTCTATGTAGGGGTTGGGGAGATGGCCCAGTGGAATAAGCGTTTCCCTGGCAAGCGTAAGGGCCTGAGTTCAATTCCTGGTTCTGCAAAAAAAAAAAAATCCTGTTTTTTTTCTTTTAACTTTTTGAAATGTAGTTCATTTATTAATGGACTAAAATTATATTAAAATAAGACTTATAATAAATGTACTTATTTTAATATAACGATAAATGTTCAAGTCATATAAAATGCTACAAAATGCAAAGCAATCTCTCGCCCAGTGGCACTTCACACTTTGAGACTTTTTTCTTTAGTCAGTTCTACCAGAAAGAACATAACTACAGTCTTCCACAAGGTGGCAGAATTATGTACAATTTTCCCTCTAACTCAGAAGCATTCCGTATTGTTTTTTTTTTTTTTTTTTTTTTTTTTTTTTTTTTTTTTTTTTTTTTTTGTCTTTTTGAGACAGGGTCTCACTATGCAGTTCAGGCTGGCCTTAAGCTCACTTTGTAGCTCAGGCTGGTCTCGAACTCACAACAATCCTCCTGCCTCAGCCTCCCGAGTGCTGGGATTACAGGCATGTGCCACCATGCCCGGCTGCATTCCGTATTGTTAAGGGTCAGCTATGATGATTTAAATTGCCATCCCAGGGACGTAATCAGTGTGTGTGTGTGTGTGGTAATCCAAGAACTGTATTAGACACAGCTATAATTTTAATTGTAAGGAAAGAGTAAGACAAATGCCACCAAGTGAGGGCCAAAGGAAGCCCAGGACAACAAGCTACCTGGGAACCCAGATGTTTCCCTACCCAGATGTTTCCCAGGAGATGTACTGGTCACTTACGTGCACCTTCTTGCTGCTGACCAAATCAGGCATGGCCATATATTTTTTTTTTAAAGGAAAAAGGGATTGATTCAAAGCTGAGAAGATGGAGAACCCCATTTACCTCAAATTGCCATTTCCTTGTTTATAGGAAGGCAAGGGTCTTTATAGTAAGGAACAGAGGGAAGGGAAGCACAGAGAGATAATGTGAATCTCCACATTTCCTTTACCACTTGTAGCCATATTCAGCTCATTTTCCTCTTTCTTGTGAAAAGGAACCTGGGCTCCAGTCTTCTTGGCATCCTCTAGTGCATAGTCCATTCATTCATATAGGCTCAGAAAAGGTGGGAGAAGCGTGTATGCCCTAGGCCTCAAGAAGTCTCTCATTCATAAAGGGAAAAAGAACCTTAACTTTTAAAGTACCTTTCATATTATATATTAATTTTTGTCTACTTTAGCTGCCTTTAATATTCCATCCTTGAATTGATATCCCTGCCTGAGGTTAGGGAACAAGGGGCAGTTTTGATCTAGTTGCTATGAGCTAAGAAAGGTCAGGGTGGGGAGAACTCAGTGAGGGGCCTTCTCCAGAGGGCCTTGGGTAGAAGTCATATTGTAGTTTTGCAGTTATGACCTCCCTTTATGAGGTCGATCTAGAGGATCCCAGTAAAAGGAGTCTGGCACATTTATCATTGGTTCCATCTGCACAATTACTTGGCATTTGGCAGCCTCTGATAGAGAATAAATACATTTTCCAAGAAATTAAAAGCACACACAATTAAAGCATAAGCACTGGAATGGAAAAGCAGATTGGGGAAAAGAGTAACATCCAGACATTACTCTTAAGGGATTGGAATAGCAATGGAAACCAGCTGGCTCTTGGACTGCTCTAACTGATGGAGATGATAAATTCAATATTCCTTTGTCACAAGTCTCTTGAGTTTTGGTTGTAATAAGATAAAGAGTTTGGTAGTTTTGAAGGACAATTTTAGCGCAGGAATTTAAAGACTCTTTCTGGTCTTTTTTTGTACTGGGAATCAAATTCAGGACCTTGTACTAGCCAGGCAGGTAAGATGCCATTGAGCTATATCCTCAGCTCTTCTTTCTGATCTTTAATAGCTTTCACTGCAGCTTTCTAGCCTAAACAAAATATAAAAGTGGTGTGTGGGTGTAGCTGGAAACAGTTAGCAAGTGTTAGACCATTCTTGTTTTTGGCAGAACCGGGGATTGAACTCAGGCCCTTGTGCTTGCCAGGGAAGTGCTTTGCCAGTCTACTCTTAAAAGTCCACATTTAACCAGCCAAAAGTCTAATGATGAGAACACAAGACACTTATTCTAGTAAAACATAGAAGCTTTTGCATTTATATTTTGTTTTATAAGTTTAACCAAGAGCATTTCAATATGTCAAGAGAATTTTATCACTTTAGACATAAAATGTTCAACTTTTTAATTACAGCCAACTTAAACATAATCTTATCAATTGCTTTAGATGACTCATGAGAACCAAATCATAATATTTAAACACTTTAAACTATACATATTATCTGTAGCAAAGGAAAAACTCTGAAATTATTGTAGACAAACAGCAAAGGCAATGCATTAATAAAATCAAACATTTGATATTGCTGGATGGAAATATGTTACCAACTTTGAAGACATATGTAAGGCATGGCAGAAGCTGGAAATTGATCACATGTGCAGGGGAAAGACAAGCCTGGTCAGAAATGAAAGTGCATTTGAAGTAGTCCACGTGAACAAGCTGCTTCAATTCAGAGGACAACCAAGCTCCAAGATTATCCAAGCAATGGGTTGCTAGGCAACAGGGTATCATGTGACACCAATCTGTCAAATGTATAGATAAATGCACTATGATGTTTGTGCAGGTCTTTTCCTCCCATCCAAACAGAGGGCTCCACCTGACTTCAGCTTTCTGTCTCTTATCTTTGTTTTTCCATCCTCTCACCAACCTTCCCTTCCAGGAACTTCAAGAGCTGTGCCAGCCACAGTGTATGACACTTGAACAGAGACTAGGATCAGAAGAAATACTGGGCGAGGGGACACTTCTTATTGTGTCCACAAAAGGGGAGAAATGCATTGATAGCATCAATATGTATTACAAAGGTGTATTGGCATTGATATTGTCAGGTGTAAAACATGGCGCTCACAGACTCTCAGGAACAACAGATGTACATAGAAATGCTTGTTTTATTATTGATTCCTGTATTTACTTTATTTTGTAGACTTGGATTAGGAAGTGTCTTAATTGTCATAAGCTTTATAGAAATGACCACAAAGGGCTTGGCTTGGATCACTATTTCAAAATTAGGTCCCAAATGGGAAAAAGATGGCAGAAGCCACAAGCATCAATTCCTGACTTCTCAGAAGTCAGGGAAGTTTAGTTGCCTCACAGCCTGAGGCAACTAAAACAGAGTCCTCCCTTAAATTAATTACTCAACAATTGGCCTTCAAAAATGCAAATGAGTAGTACAAAGAAGATTTTTTTTTGTTGGTTTTTTTTTTTTTTTTTTTTTCAGAACCAGAGATTGAACTCAGGCCCTTAGCGCTTGCCAGGGAAGCACGTATTCCACTGAGCCATCTCCCCAGCCCACAAAGAAGATTTAAGGGCCCATTAAAAATGGGTTACATTGACTTAGATGATTCAGAGTTGTGTAGACATTGGCCCCTCCTATGTGCAAGGGACAACCTTGGCAACTCAGACTATTCATCTACAGCCTAGAACAAGCCTAGAAGGAAAACAAAAAGGTCATTTGCTTCAGCTGTGAAGTGAGGAACATTTCTGTCTGAGATTGCTCTGCTGTACCTGTAAGGGCAGCACAGCCATTGTCTGTCCCTTCACCAACATCTTCTAGTAACTGTCCAAAGTGTCAGTGAGGATCTCATTGGGAAAAATTAGTATAAATCCAAAACTGATATGAGGACTGACCTATTCCAGGCAGCTTCGAGGGGGCCCTGCCACAGCCCTGCCAAACAGTGGAGTGAGAGCCCCTGAGACGGCACAGACCTGCGCGGCTCAACAGCTCCTGATGGTTATGGGCAGTGTGGTCCTGATGTGTGGTTTGATGAGTTTTGTTTAAAAATTACTCTGAAGTAGACAATTGCAAATAACCAACAGGACAGCAAAAAAAAAAAAAAAAAAAAAAAAACCTGTAAAACTTCTGAAAATTCAATATTTGGCTTCCATGAACTGGCAATGTCATTGTCCCACTGAGGCTTTGTAGTAAGTCTTGATATCTGGTAGCATAAATTCTCAAACTATTATTTTTGATAATTGTTGTTTATGTTAGGGGCACTCATTTCAAGTTCATGATCAATATAACTGTATATTTATTTAGGTCTTTTTTGCTGTATCATACCATTTTTCAGCTTTGAATATACTGGCACTGCACGTATTAGTCACATGTGTTATTATTATATATTTTTTGTGCTGTTATAAATCTTTTATAGCCGGGCGTGGTGGCGCATGCCTGTAATCCCAGCCCTCGGGAGGCTGAGGCAGGAGGATTGTTGTGAGTTCGAGACCAAATATGCACTATGATGGTTGTGCAGGTCTTTTCCTCCCATCCAGACAGAGGGCTCCACCTGACTTCAAATGCATTTATCTATACATTTGACAGATTGGTGTCACATGATACCCCGTTGCCTAGCAACCCATTGCTTGGAGCTACAAAGTGAGTTTAAGGCCAGCCTGAACTGCATAGTGAGACCCTGTCTCAAAAAGACAAAATATATATATATATATATATATATATATATATATATATATATATATATATATAATAAATCTTTTATAAATGTATGTAAAAAAATGGCTGTGCTTGCAGAGGTGGCACTTGCCATGTCCCCTGGGGGCTGCACCACATTGGAGCCCATCCCCAGCTTTGAGGGGAGCACTGATCCCCTCCCAGGCACTGCCATGAAAGCATTGGAGCTGAAGGGCAAGGCCAAGGGGAAACAGCTCTTCCCTGAGGCTGACGAGCCACTGCTAATAAGGAAGCTTACCTGCAGCTTTGAGGTGGTGAGGCAGGAACCAGTCAGAAGTGGGAGCAGAGTGGGAACCCCACTGAATACAAAATGTAGGATTTTTCTTCTTTTTTTTTTTTCTAACATAAGACTGACAAGGGCCCAGACTATACAAATGCTGCCTTCCAAACATTTTGTAAAAGATTTCATATATCCTTTACCACAGAAATTTCTTATAATCCTCGAGGTCTAAAAATCGTTAAACATGCTCACTGTATGCTCAAAATTCAATTACAAATACAAAAGAGGGAATCCTTCCCTACAAAATTTAAACCTCATAATAGACTTCACTTGGCAGTGTATACTATTAGCTTTTAAAATACTATAGAGATGGAACTACAGCAGCAGAAAGACAATGCAATCAAGTAAAAGAAAATCCTGAGAGGGGTCCTTTGGAAAGATCTTCATACTGGATAATGGAAGGGACCCAGCCCAGTGCTACTTTGGGCTTGAGGGTATGCTTGTATCTTTCCAGAGAAAGGTCTATCTTGGTTACAGAGTGTACTGTCCAGAGAATGAGTTGATTCCACCTTTCAAGTAGCTGATGCTCAGACCTATGACAACAATTCTCAGAAACTGCTCAATAGCTGATAGACAAGAATGGGCCTAGACAGGACATGGAATCAATTAATGAAATTAACCCAGAATGCACAAGAGATGGAAACCAAAAATGGGAATCAAAGGGGAATCTAAGTAGGTGGTAAAGTGCTTGGAGATAACCAGGCTGACAGTGACATGAAAGAAAGGACACAAAAGTTATCAGATTCTTCTTAGAAGAGATTGTTGAGGGCTGGGGAGATAGCTCAGTAGAGTAAATGCAAGGCCCTGAGTTCAATCCCCAGTTCCACAAAAAAAAAAAAGAGAGAGAGAGAGAGATGGTTGAAATTACTCAAAAACCTAGGATTAGTGGTCTCATTCATCTCAGCTGTTCCCCTCCTGGGTATTTTTCCAGAAGAACAGTGATGTATGTGTACCCATGTTTATAACAACATGTATTGTCATAGCTAAATCTTAGAAACAAATCAAATGGCCATCAACTGAAGAATGGATAAAAAGATGTGGTATTTTTATATGATAGCATATTACTCACTGTAAAAAAAGATAAACTCTAGGCTTTTATAGGTTAGTGGATGCAACCAGAAACCATACTCATAAGTGAAATAAATCAGACCCACCTGTGTAAACATCATAGCGTCTCCCTGGCATAAGAACCAGAAAGAGTAAATAAGATCTGAGAAGTATAATGGATACTGTAAAAGTGAAAGAAACTATTACAAGGGAAGGAGCAACTGGTATGAGGGAAAGGAGTAAAGAAAAAAGAAGGAAAGGAAAAAGAAATATATATGTATATACACAGGATAGCTTGGATAATTGCACTTCTGATTTCTGCTGGGCTATTGAAAGGAGCAGTTAATGCTTAAAATTATTTCCTCTTTTTTACTTTTTTATAATTGTTTGAACAACCTTACAGGCTTATATCTGGTAATCTGAACAACTAATTTGAAGACAACAAAATGGAATATAACAACCATCATTCAGGGCTGGGGAGATGGCTCAGTGGAATAAGCGCTTCCCTGGCAAGTGCAATGGCCTGAGTTCAATCCCCGGTTCCGCAAAAAAAAAAAAAAAAAAAACAACCATCATTCAATTCCTAACAACAAAAAGAGATCTTTGCTAATCAACCTACAAATAATTCTTTTTTTTCCTACAAATAATTCTAACTAGTGTATTTATAATTATAAATTTCTAAAATATAAAAAGTTATATAATTTATTTATAATGTAATTTAATTTGTCATTTGTTATAAAAATATTTGAAGGGGCCTGGGAGATGGCTCAGTAGAGAGCGCCAAATCCTAACCACTAGACCACCAGGGAAGTTTGGCTCACTAGAGTAAGTGCTTGCCTAGCAAGCGCAAGGTCCTGAGTTCAATCCCTGGTTCTGCAAAAAAAAAAACTTTGAGTTCACTCATACAGTAGATGTAAGATGCTTGTCTCCCTGTCCAACCTGTTAAACCGTGTAATTGTTTATTTGTCTGCTTGTCAAATGACTTAACAGTGATTTTGTATTTGAGCTCAACAATTGTTTCTCTTTTCCTTTTTGCAGTTTTGGATCATTTGTTCATAATTTAACTTGGCTTAAAGCCTTAAAACCATGCTTCCACCTGGGTTGCCAATGGTCAATCTGATGTCAAAATTGGCTTTCTCAGAGATCATCAGAAATTTGTTAAAGTAATTGTCTTGGTTACTTTTCTCTTGTTGCTCAGACAAAATAATAATACCCAAAATTAAGGAAGGAAATGCTTATTTAGCCCACAGTTTTTGGAGGTTTCCATCCTTGGCTGGCTCCAAGGCAGAGCGGCACATGGCAGAGGGCAGCAGTTCATCGGGGTGGAACCCAGGAGAAGCAGCCAGAGCAAAAAGGGAGGAGCAGCAGAGAGCAAGCCTCCCTCCCTCCCTTAGATGTATGTAAGCTATCCCCTACAGCAGGTGTAGCACTCAAACCCATAATCCTAGCACTGGATCATGAGTCAGTCATAAACTCTAAGGGCTGGTAGCTCAGTGGACTAAGGACCTGATTTAGCAAATGCAGGGACCAGGGTTTGCAAAAGAAAACAACACTCTATTTGACTGAAACCTGTAAAAAAAAAAAAAAAAACCCAAAACAAATTAAAATAACTGGTGCAGCTATTCTCTTTCCAAAGTGGATTTTTAACCCAAGACTTTGTTTAAGACAAACAAGGTCAGTACACCCTTGAAAAAGGAACAATCCAAGAGGAAGAGATAATAATAATAAATATATAATAACAAGGTAGAAAGTATTAATTATTGAATCTTTGATGTAATTCAGGTATAAAAAATAAGATACACAAACAGCTACACTCTCTTAATTTACTAATGAGACATACAGTATAATAATGTCTGTAAGTATAATATCATGTATGCACCTTCTATGATACCAAAACATTATGAAAACAGTTTGCAATGTATTAATTTATCAAATCCATCTTGTCAAGGTATCTTAAAACTGTCTCATTGAAAATTTTAAAAAAATTAACAAAAAAATAAATATATTAAAAATGTTCTTAAATGAACCAGTTGTAGGTGTTTTAACCTCCTTAAAACACATTGAACAGACAGTCGAGCATATGCAAGAGAATGACATTTCAAATGGAATTCTCTCTCAGATGTATTTGACCAAATTGAACTAAAGAACCCTTTAACAATTTTTAAGTTTATTACTACATATAGAGTAGTTAAAGGTTTTTTTATGTATTTGGTACAGGGTCTTCAGGGTCTCATTACATAGATCGGACTCCTTGTGGTTCTCCTGTTTTCAGCCTCCCAAGTGCTGGGATTACAGGTGCGTGCCATCAAGCCCAGTCTCCATCACCGTCTCAGCACGCCCCAGGGGTGGGGGCCGGCATGGCAGGCTGGGGATCAAACCCCAGCCGCTGTGCTCTGCCTATGCAGGCACTTTAATCTGCTGAAGGGCCTGAGTTCAATCCCCAGTTCCACAAAAAAAAAAAAAAAAAAAAAAAAAAAATGAACTACTAATCTGTTGAGCTATCTGGCCGGCCCAGTAAAAGTTTTCTTATAGGTCATCAGTTAATGGCTCTCTTGCAATAAAAGAATCAGAAGGAAAAAAATCCTTTTCATTTGTGAAAGCAAATAGAGATCATGTGTATGTATAACCTGGCCTTCAGTAGGAACTGGCTGTTCCTTTTGCTGTCTCTCTTTGGGTTAAAAAATGAGCAATATAATATTCATCTCCAAATGTAATAGCAGCTTGTAGTGTTACTTATTTCTCATTAGGCGCCAATGTTTGACTTAAGAAAGCATTACATCTTTCAATTCCAGTTCATAGAGTCTGAGTAAGTCCCCTTAAGTCCTCAATGTACTTGTAGTTTGTCTGAAAACTCTTAGATCTTGTTTGACCTTTAGAGGATCCTGAAAGTAAAGGACACATGGACACAGGTAGGACCCGATTCTCTATCCACTTTCTGTAAGTGATGCTGTCTTTGAAGAATCTGAACAAAATCATATAGAGGTGGACACAGCTCAACAATGGTCTCAATTAGGGCTGATTTGGAAGTCTCATCCTTAGGGTATGGAGGACAAAGGAGGGAAACTTCAGACTCAGTAATGGGAGATGCATCAGATTGCCCTTTAAGAGCCAGAGGTGTCCTGTTTTACAGATGTTTATATCTGCACTTTGAACACAGTCTGGATTGTGTCTTAATGCAAAGAAAGTCTGAACATAAGGTACCTCTAATCACTTTCCCTCTCTCTTATACAGTATAAACTCTACTTGTAAAATAGTACTATAATCATTACTTTCCTCTGCATTCCACTTTGATTGTAGGGGATAGACAGGCCATGCATGGGTGCAGAAAAATTAATTAAACAGCTCTTCCTCAAAAGAAGAAGGCTGAACAAATTCCAGCACTTAAAAATACACTGTAATGAGTAAAAGCTTTGACATTGAGTTACCTATCTTTTGCAACAAGGGGGAAAAAAAAATAAGACAACCCCTTTTTTTTTTAGTTTTTCTTTTTTTCCTTTTTTTCTTTTTGTACACAGGGTCTCATTATACAGCCTACATTCATAGTGATCCTCCTAATTTCTGCCTCCCCAGTGCTGGGATTACAGGCGCGCGCCACCATGCCCGGACTCTAATCGCCGGCTCAGCACACCCGAAGGCAGGGCTGGCGCTGCAAGTGGAAGCAGGGATCGAACCCTGGCTGCTGCCCTTACCTAAGCAAGCACTTAGTCCGCTGAGCTACACCGCCGGCCCTAAGGCAACCCTTTAAATCCCTCCTTCGTTTTTATATTTCCTAAGGGCAAGCCCCCAAAGTTCCCTTATGCCGGAGCAGGAGGCTGCTGTCTGGAGAGTGACTAGAAGATAGATTAGACCAGACTAGCCACCTTTACTGATGTGTATTCTTACTTCGGAAAACTCCCATTTATACCTCCAAAGTATATTTCCAAAAGCACAAGGTGAAACACTCTGTAACAGCCATGTTTAAAATGGGAAGCACTGCCAATGAAGATTAAACCAATAATCAAAAGACTAAAAAAGAAAACTATTTTTCAAAGAGAGAAGAAAAATTCAAAGGGTAGATTGAGAGTGTTCCCCCTGTATTGTTTAGAACTTTCTTTCTAATTTTAAGACTCTGAATTAAGAAGTTCTAAATTCCCAGCTTGAGAAAAAGATCTCTCACCTTGAGGAACAGAGGCAACAAAAGGCTGAGAAAAAATCCTGCCCTCCAGTCCTAAGGCAAAGAAGTACTCATTGTCCAGAAAGCAAAACTTACACATTAGTGAAAGTACATTTTATAATTTCTTCCCTCCCTTACACACATAAATGATGAGAAGCAGACATAAGAGAGGAGCGAGCCAGGAAGTTGGGGTCTTTATAAGAATGTGAAAGTAAGTCAGGAAAGTAAACTACTGGGCTTCTCAGTTGAAGTCCATGGATTTCATGAGGTCCTGTGGATAGTGTCAATTTATCACCTGATTTGTCAGTTGTATCTACCTGGCTTTGGACATGATCCAAGCAACCCAAAAGGAAAAGCCATGGTGTCGGGTAGACTGAATTTATGCTCTTCAGTTTAGAAAGGGAGATTTAAAGAACAATTAGAAATCCTCTACAGAAATGAATGTCTTTTGGCCCCTCAAGCATTGTGGTAATGGAAAAATCTCCCTCTGGAGTCACCCAGAGTTTGGTTCTTTCCATTGAGTCTTAAGTCCAGTTTCCCACAGTTACTGAATAGGAAACTGCTCAAGACACTGGCCAGGGACTTAATGTCTTTATGTCTCCTCCTGGATGAACAAAATTCCAGTCTCATCTGCCAGAGACAGTGCGTATGTGCTCCTTATCTAAATGATTTCCTGTCTTCAGCATTTTTACAGAAAAATGTTCATTTTCTATGGGCTCACCTTGAGAGTTTTAGCTGCTGAAAATTAGAGAAACATTGAGATAGATTGGGACTAAAGCATTTTCAGGGACTCCTGTCCTCTCTTCTCTTCCCCTCCATTGCCTTCCCCCTCTTCTCTGATCTTTGGCAAAAATATGCCTCCAAAATAGGAAAGTGAAAAATGACAGGAAAAGATCAAAAAAGGTATCAGTAAAATGTCTTTGTCTCACATTCTGTGGTGACTTAGTGAGACAGTCTGCCTGAGTTGCCATCTTCAGCCTGGGAAGGTGAGAGCAGGGAATCTCAAGAGCTAAGACTGCCTCCTCACCAGCAGAGGATGGGACAAGTTAGGAAATTGGGGAAGAACAGGCTCAACGTGCCCATCCATAAGCATGGAGGACATATCAGACCAGACTGTCCCAGGGACTCCTGTCCTTTCAGATTTGATGATGGCAACCATATTAGGCATTTATTTGGCTAAAAGAATCCCATAATCATTTATGCAGCATTTCATTGCCTCTGTAGGCTAAGTTCTATCTAAAATTTACCTTGGCTGGTTCAAATGGCACATGTTGTAATCCCTGCATTGGGGAGGCTGAGGCAGGAGGATTGAGATGAATTCAAGGCCAGCCTTGACTACAAAGGGAGTTCAAGGTCAAGGCCTGGCTGAGTTATATAGCAAGACCCTACCTCAAAGAATAGTGTAGAGCAGAGTAGAGTAGAGTAGAGTAGAGTAGAGTAGAGTAGAGTAGAGGAATAGAGTAGAGTAGAGGGGTAGAGTAGAGTAGAGTAGAGGAGTAGAGTAGAGTAGAGTAGAGTAGAGTAGAGTAGAGTAGAGTAGAAGAGTAGAGTGGAGTGGAGTGGAGTGGAGTGGAGTAGAGTAGAGTAGAGGAGTAGAGTAGAGGAGAGTAGAGTAGAGGAGTAGAGTAGAGGCATAGAGTAGAGTAGAATAGAGGTGTACAGTAGAGTAGAGAAGAACAGAACAGAACAGAAGAACAGAACAGAACAGAACAGAACAGAACAGAACAGAACAGAACAGAACAGAACAGAACAGAACAGAACAGAACAGAACAGAATTTACCCTGAAGATACAGAAAGTTTCCGTGAAAGACAGTCCACTAGGGAGAGCTCCAACATTACCTTTCTCCTGTATTACTTTCTAAAATAAGCAAACAAACCATCTTGTGACCACCAAATAAGCAAGAAAGGAATACAACTTCAGCAGCTAGTAATCTAAATGCAGCATATAGTATAGGAATATAAGCCCAGCCCAAAAGTAAAATGTCTCATCATCAAAGAAATATAATCTTCCCATGCTCTCAATTTAAATCTATCAGCATTTTAACAGAAACACAAAGCATAAGCAATTCACAAAAGATGACAATTTTTGATTATCTAGATGAGTCCCAATCAAAAATCCAGCCAATTATTTAAGTGTATCAGGAAACAGAAGCAAACTTTTACCTCTTTCTGATTATCTCAATGCAACCTCCAAATGATATAGAAGAAATATAACTCTCAACTTGCTAGGTGTCAAATACATCGAATCCATGTCCCCCAAAGTTGAATAGATTTTTAGGAACAATAAGGTTTAAGGGTAGGAAAGGTTTATTGGGATATAGATCATGAGAGACCTGCCTAAGCAGGCACTTTAGTCTGCTGAGCTATCTAGCCAGCCCATTATTGGCCTTTACACAGTTTGGGGGGCCACCATACATGAAGGAAAGCAGAGATATTCCTCATTACAGGTAGGCCTGTGATGTCCAGAAAGCAAGCTGCTTTGTTTCATTTCACTTTTTTCCAGGATCTTTCCCATTTAATTAAGGACCTGTTCTTTGTTCCTTGAATCTCATTAAGTCCTGATGGTCAGTTTGCTTGTTAATTATTTGGGCCCTTTGGTGTGTTAACTCACATCATCTGAGTTTAATTATACCTCAACCAGTGCCAGTGCCCTATCTGCCTAACTTCCCCTATCTTTTGTCTTCAATAGGAAAACAAAACACTTAGTAAGAGTACACGGAGGGCTGGGGATGTAGCTCAGTGGAAAAGCACTTGCCTAGCATGCACAATGCCCTGAATTCAATCCCACAAAGAGCGAAAGCATTTGGGGGAAGGGGTGAGTCAGGATCCCTGGTGGCCTATATGCCACATCCAGCTGTTTGCTATCACTGAAAGCTCTAAAAGGTTTTCTATTAATGATCTAAATTCTCTATTAATTTCTGATAGAGCTCAGAAGGGGACAATGCCAGGTTGAATGTTATCTTAGAGAAATGGTTCATTTTTCTTAGTCACAGAGGACACATCAGCGGGTCACAAGCCCATGGTTTCTCCAACTCACCTCCTTGAAACCTGACCCCCCCAAAACAATTATTTTAAAAGCCTCTTCATCTGTAAGAAACACCTTCTCTATTCTGCTAGCACAGAGGTCTCTAACTGGTTTAGCAATAGAAGTACTTGTATCATAGGCAGCTGAGTTAGATGAAAATTAATATACAGTCAAGAGAGGGACTGGGTTCTCAAGGAAGTCAGCAGAAAAATAAAGACTAAAGCGCCTGCTTAGGCAGACGCAAGGACCGGGGTTTGATCCCCGTTGTGATGTGTTGGCACTGAGATGGCAAGGGAGACGGGGCGTGGTGGCACGCGCCTGTAAATCCCAGCGCTTGGGAGACAATATAATGGTCACACATCTGACTCTGATTTATTTCACTTGTGAGTATGGTCATAGCTTGCACCCATTGATCTATAAATGGTCAAGCTTATTGTTTTTTTAAAAAAAGATTTATTAATTATTTATTTATTTGGTAGAGGATCTTACTATGTAGCTTGGACTTGGGCGTGATGCTCCTGCCTCAGCCTCTCCAGCTCAGGGATTACATGCCTGTGCCACCACATCCAGTTTCGTGTCCAGCCCAGCAAGCCCAGGGTTCGGGGACTGGCATGGCATGCAGTACCAGAGATCAAATCCGGATCCTCGTGCTTACCAGGTAGGAACTTAGACCACTGAGCTGTCTCCCAGCCCCAAGTTTATCTTCTTTATGGTTGAGGAGTACTCTATTGTAAAACAACAACAACAACAACAAAAAACCGTACACCTTTTTTATCCATTCCTCAGTTGATGGCATTTGGGTTGTCTCCAAGATTCAGCTATGACAATTTTGCTACATAAACATGCCTGCACATATACTCCTGTGATATGATGTTTTTAATTCTCCTGTGAAGTGACCCAGCAGGGGAACAGCTGGGTCAAATGGGACCTCTTGTCCTAGTTTTTTGAGAAATCTCCACACTGATTTCCACAGTAGTTGGATCAGTCTACATTCCCACCAACAAGGGACAAGTCCCTTTTTTTTACACAGCCACCAGCATTTGTCATTGGTTGGTTTTTTTATTATTTTAAAGAAAAAAAAAAAAAAGGGCTGGGAATATGGCTCAGTGGTTTAAATGCCTGACTGGCAAACAAAAGGTCATCAGTTCAATCCCCAGTACCAAAGAGAGAGAGAAAAGATTAAACAATGAAACGGAGTTTGAAAACAGATTAGTAGGGCAATTGCAATAGTTGATACATTAAGTATTGTTGCCTTTGTAGTAGTTAATTAAAGTACATAGGATGGAAAACAATAAATGGACAGATGCCTACAAACATATAACTTATCAAAGGTGGATCAAGACAATATACAAATAACCCAATATCATTCAATGAAATAGAAATCATAACTTAAAAATTACCAACAAGGAAAAGCACAGGCCCTGATGAATCAATAGTTAAATTTCTGCAAGAAATTTAGAGAAGATTGAATGCCAATATTCCTCAAACTGTTTAATGAAATTAAATGGAAAGCAATTCTCCCCAACTCGTTTCTGGAGGCAAATATTATCTTGATACCAAAACCAGAGAAAGACCCAAACAAAAAAGAAAACTACAGGCCAATCACTTTAATGAACATTGATGCAAAAATCCTTTGCTGTGCAGAATTTTTAATTTGACATCATCCCATTTGTTGGTTCTTTATATTATTTCTTATATATTTGGGATTCTATTCAGGAAATCCTTGCGTATTTATGTCTTCAAAAGTTTTATCAGGGGCCTGGGAGATAGCTCAGTAGAATAAGTGCTTGCCTGGCAAGTGGAAGGGCCTGAGTTCAATCCCTGGTTCCATTAAAAAATAAAAGTTTTATCTATTTTATAGGGCTGGCCAGATAGCTCAGTGGGTTAAAGTGCCTGCTTAGGCAGAGCACGGGCATGCTGAGACAGTGATTGAGATTGGGCATGGTGGTGTGTGCCTGTAATCCCAGTGCTTGGGAGGCTGAAAACAGGAGAATCACTACGAGTCTGATCTGTGTAATGAGATCCTGTAGACCCTATACTAAATACTTAAAAAAAACCCCTACATTCTACAAAAGTTTTATCTTCCAATAATTTAAGTGTTTTGTTTTAATATTCAGATCTATGATCCACTTTAATTTTAATCTGATAATAGGGAGAAATATGGGTTTAAATTCAATCTTCTGCATGTGTGTAACCAGTTTTCTTAGCAACATTTATTAGGAAGAGAATCTTTCCTCCAGGGTATGATAAGGTTTGCTCTGAGAAATTGGCTGTAGTTCTGATTTACCTTTAGAAGTGATTCAATGGTTTTCTCTAACAGATTTAAAAATTCTGTCCTTGTGTTGTATCTCTGGGATGATTATGACATGTCATCCCAGATGAGAAGTTCTTTTCTGTGTGTAGCAATTTGAGGTTCTATAGGCCTCAACTATTTGTACATTAAGTTCTTTCTCCATCTTGGGAAATTTCTCTGCTACTTCTGTAAATATATTTTTAAATGTCATTTGTTCTGTCCTCTGATTTTTTATTAACTCTATATATTAATCTTATATTGGTGTTTCTTACATCATGTAGCTGCTATTGGATCCATTTTTCATATTATTTCAATTTTAGAGCATCTCTACATATATGGTCATCAGCACCCACTCTATTTTCTAGTATTTCTTCTGTTTTCAGATTTGTTGCTTCTACTACTCAACTTTTAATAGTTGTTTTTAACCTCCTGGATATATGTTTGATACCCTTTTGTGGACCTGATTTCTTTGCTATCATATTTAATAGCTAAGTTCTTATTAGTATCATCTTTAAGCTATTGATCATTTTGTTTATGAAGTCCATTATCTGTTTAGTTACACCATCTTGGAGAGATCCACACATCTTATTGTTTTTGTTTTTGGTCCCTTCTTTTATCATTTT
>PVKA01030551.1:0-27198 GCA_004027165.1 Ctenomys sociabilis | reverse complement strand
AGAGAGACAGAGAGAGACAGAGAGAGAGTGAGTTAGCGTTACTGAAGAATTAAAGCTGAAACTGGGATACACAGCTCCTCACGGGTTCTAAAGTTTCCCTACGCTGTCCTAAGAAAATTCTGCCGTCTTCCAATTTGGGGAGACGAAGTTAAAATTAGGGCGAGCCCTGCGGGACTGACACCACATGCAGAGAGGCTGGCCCCCGAAATAAGCTGGTTCCCAGCGCGGGTGGGCGGGGCAGCGCCCGTGTCCCAGCCCAGCGGAGGGACTGCGGGAAGGCCTGCCCCTTGCGAGCGTCCGCTCGAGGTCGGCTACCAGGCTGCTAAGCCCGGGGCGAAGGCTGCGTGCCCGACCTCTGCACTTCCCAGCCGCGGCTGGCCTCTTCAAGTGCGCGCCGTCCCCTCCCCAGCCGGCCTGCGGCTGTCGCCCTCACCTCCGCGTCCCCGCCGCCTGCCTAGCGAAGTCGGGAGCTCCTGGAGCGCTCTCTGCCCTGGGCTCCCCGAGCCGCCCGCAGCGCCCCCACCTCCTGCCCCCGCGTCGTCCCTCCCGTGCTGCAGCCCGCACCCCTCGCCAGGCGCGACCATGCTGCTGAGGGGCGTCCTGCTGGTGGCGCAAGGTAAGGCTGGGGTCCGGGACCCCCCCCCCCCCCCCGGGACGCTCTAGCGGCTCGCTCCCGCCGCCCGGATGCGGGGCGCCTCCTGCTGGTCCTAGTTCCACCGTTCCCCTTCAGGACCTGGCGGGGTTGGGGTCCGCAGGGGAGGTCCCTGGGCTCTGGGGGGCCTCGCATCCTATTAGCAGGTGTGTGTGTAGGGTGGTGCCAGGGAACGCTGCGAACTGAAACCCCTCTGCCCGCAGTCCTGCAGCTCACGGGTGCCCTCGACCTGCCCGCTGGCTCCTGCGCCTTTGAGGAGGGCACGTGTGGCTTCGACTCCGTGCTAGCGTTTCTGCCCTGGATTTTAAACGAGGAAGGTAAGGAGCCCCGTGAAAAGGCCCAAGATGAGCTTTCTTCCTTGTGGCCGCCTCCCCCACGGTGCCCTGTCGCCCCTCAGCACAGGCGCAAGGGGATCTTGGAGTTCATTCCCCTAGGAGGAGAAGCATGAGTCATGGGTCCGCCCTCACCCCTCGGCTGTGATGTGCAGTGGCCAGGGCAGCCCTGGCGTACCTGGCCCGTGGGTGGGAGCAGGAGCACCTCCACCTCCCGCACTGAGGCCACCTGCCAGCCAGGTGCCCCTGAAGACCATCAGCCCGCTGGGCCTTAGACACCTTGGGGGAAGGGGAAACATGCCCCCCATTGCTTCCACAGCTTGGCAGAAAATGTCCCCCCTTCTATGAGGGACCCTTGTCCTCAGACCTGCCCCTTCCTCACCAGCGCAGGGTGAGGAATGATTATGCTGCCGGGTTCCATCCTCATGCCCTACCCCGCTTGTATAAATCCAGCTGAACGAAGAAGGAGACTCCACCTTGGCTGTCCAAGCAGTGCAGCCTGATGGCACTGGTCATTGCCTCACTGCTCCCCACATTTGGGTTCCAGTGACAGAATTCAAATGTAGGCAATACAGTTACTTCTCACCCTTCATTTCCATGGGGGAAGAGTTGGCTCCTAGACCCACCTGCACTCCTCCTCTCCTTTCTCACTCATGTCTCACCATTTAGGAGCCCGATGTGGGAGCTCGCTCTGAGACACAGCACACTGCACAGACTGCCATGGGTCACCGCACTGCCTTAGACCGCTCGGACTGCACAGTGCAGTCTTTTAAGAGACAGCACCGTAATGAGTGCTGCTGAGCTTCCTCCTCCACCAGTTGGCACCGCTTCATGCATTCTGACTCCTGAGGACTACAGCCCCGAGTGCCCAGTAGGATGCATGCGCTGTCACCACAGTTCAACTGCCCAGCTTCCTTGTAGCTTCTCTGGCCTTCATGGGTAGTTGACATCACTATCATTTTGCAGAGGCGAGAAGCTGAGTCCTCAAATACTCAGATAGCTGGTCGGTGTCACATGGCGTCACTGAGTAGCCAACACCTGAGCTGCCCATTTAGAAAGAAACAGGAAGGAACTAATTCAGTAGTTATCTTTATCTCCAACACTTGTTACCACTTAACCACTGGTTTACTTGGAGGTATCTGCAAAGAAAACAATTCTTGGCTTCTTATCAGAGGGATTGCTGCCTTGCTCACAGCTTTCGGAAAGGCCCTTTAACCTTACCACCCCATCCCTTCCCCTGTTGCGTGTGAAGCATTTTGAGAGACTGCCTTATATATTTCATGGGCCTGGCTTTGGGGTGTGTTCTTCTTTAGCAGAGCTTCTCAAATGTCAGCTGCAACAGGATGCTCTGGTGGGTGTGTTGCTCTTTGAGTTTTTCATTCAGTGGGTCTGAAGCAGGCCTGAGTATTTCCTGCAAGTTGCCAGGTGCTGCTGCTATTGGTCAAGGAACTATGCTCTGAGTACTCTAGATTCCCATCAAATGTACACACACACACACACACACACACACACACACACACACTGTGCTATGGGCAGGGCCAGGACTAAGATAAGGAGCCACTCAGATGACTTTGAGAATGAGTCACTCCTTAAATCCTGTGCCTGGGCTCCTGGCATCAGGATATGGCCTTGAAAGAAAGGAATCCTGAGATAAGACAACTGGATCCCAGAGCCCCCGACCCTAGCGCTCAGGACACCCTCTTCCAGCCTGGCTCTGGGTCAGTGGGCATGCCACAGCCTGCTGAGCACCAGATCGTGCCAGGCCTGCAGGAAGTGTTCTGCAAACTGGCAACCCTCACCAGTGTGGCCGTTAGCAGTGCCCTTGAGGGGAGACAGGAAGATGCTTTTAGAAGAGGAGATGGCTGTTGAACAACATAATGGGGGCACTGTGGCTTTCCCTTCTGCTTTCTTTCTTACAACCATTGCTTTCTGGCTCAGACTGGACCACTGGTTTGGCTGGGGGAATTTCATTCAGTCTGCTCTTAGTACTCCAGGGTGGAGCAAATAGGTCAGGCTTCAGTCTTTACAGGTTTTCCAAAGGCCAGGACTTGGGTACTAACAGGCCACTGTGCATGCTGGAGCAGTGAAGGTAAATGAGTGTCAGTTTCTGTGGCTGCTGGCTGAGAAACTGTCACTAAGAATTTCCCTTAAAAACCCATTTCTAGGCTGGTAAATTAAAGACAACAAAATTGCACTAGGCTGAAATTTGGCAAGCTGTTCTCAAGTCTCTCTGCAAAATTATTTCATCTTGTTGTGAAATCCCTTTGAAACAGGTTCTGTCCACCCATGTGTGCTAAGTCTATCATAGAAAGTTTTCATTTCAGAGATTTTTACCTATGAGTACTTGAAGAACAAAGGGCACCTCCAATATGTCCTTGGTCCATAAGATAACTGACTGTGGAGAGAAAAAAGCTTCAGCCCTATAAGGGGAGGTCAGTCTGAAAACTAAATCACAAGTTAGAATTCTTATCTCAGGAGGATCAAATCTAGGAGTAGTTGGAGTGGTCTCAGGGTCTCAAATATCTGCTCTGCTTCCTGAAATGGTATTGGAGGAACATTCCTTTTTGACTTTTCTAGAGTAGGTCTCTAAGCATCTCTGATTCAGCTCCAATGTCCGATAATTCATAGCTATTTTGAAATATGCTCTATCTCCAGGGGGCATAGAATAGAGGAGTTCTGCTGAGGATATAGCTCAGGGCATAAGTACCTTCCTGGCAAGTGCGAAATCCTGAGTTCAGTCCCTGGTACAGAGAGAGAGAGAGAGAGAGAGAGAGAGAGAGAGAGAGAGAGAGAGAGAGAATAAGTTGGCTTAGGTTCGGCACTCCAGCAGACCGTGTACTGGGGTAGTGGACCTAGCAATACATCCAATCTTGTCTACTTTCTAGTTTTGCCAGTGGTTACTCTATGTTCCCAGTTCCCTCTCTGCTTTATGTAGGAAATAGAATTCTTAACTTGTCTAAGAAAGTAAGATTATATTTGAACCCACTTCTAAAACTTAGGTTAGAATTAAATCCAGGAGATAAAGGCCTGTTTTATCTTATACAAATCTTCATTCATTAGTCTTGAATAAAAATCACCTTTATTCACAGTTCAAAGAATATTGGGGCCTCTCTGAGCAGTGGTCCCTGCTAAAATTGAAACTATTCATTTTGCTTTCTTTGTGCCACCTGCAGGGGCAGGAACACTTTGAGGATTATTAGAGTTAGTTTTAACAATTCAGATTAGTCGTTCAGTGCATTTTAGCTTCTCTCTCATTCTTGGACATTGTGTGTTAGTCCTATAAACCTTAACTCTGTAAGGAAACTGTTGGAGGAAATGGGGAGGGATGCAGGTACAGCTCTTTAATTAGAAGAGCAGAGCCAAGTATGGTGTAAATTCTGTCACTCTGAGAGGCTGAACCAGGAGAAGCACACATTTGAGCCTCCGCTGGGCAACTGAATGATTTAGCATGAACCTGTCTTAAAGTAAATAATAGTGGGGATCTGACTCAGGCTGAAGGCCCTGGATTCAGTCCCCAGGAGCACCACCACGAAAAAAAAAATAATAATAGGGCACCTGGTGGGGAAGGTAAATGTGGAAATATGTCCAGTTAAGAGGAGGCTAAGAATAACTCAAAGCACTCAAAGGGAAGACCTCCTCTTTGTATAATAAGGGTCAAGGATGGTAAAGCTGCCTGAAACAGGAAACATTTGGACACACTTTGCTGAGAGGAAAGATAGCATACAAGGAAGGAAGACAGTCATGGGGTCTGACGTTGCCAAGGGGCGGGACAGGGGACGTGGTAAGTGTGCCAAAATCTCACTGTAAGTGCACGACCCGTGTCTTTCTGGTACCTCCTTTTCCTCTCCCAAACTTGTTCCTTCTCTTTTACAGACATTTCATGGTGTCCTCAAACCTCGTGTGATCACATTAACTAACCTCAGATGGTGGCTTGGTCAGCTGAGCTCCAGTTCTGTGAACTCAGTCATGCGCCAGTTATTATTAACAGTGATAAATCCCACCTGATATTTCCCGAGATCCAGCTGGAGACAAGCACTGGCCAGGAGCCCCCTTCCTGGGAGAGGAGGGCCCTGCTGTCTTTCCAGCAGATAATAGCCCTTTTGCTGACTGCTGAAGCAGCCCACACTACCAGCATAAGGTCCATAAGACAATTGCTGTCTCTTACCAGGATCTGCAAAATTATTCTCTCAGAGCTCTCCAGATAGGAGTGCATCCCCATTGCATGGAGTCTGGAAACCAGCACAAGTCTGGAATGTTCCTTGGATGCCCCTTAGAGTGATGACTGACCCCAGAAATTTGGCCACTTTATTCCTGAAATAGCTTTTGTCATTCCCTGGTTCTGTCCTGTTGTTACTGCTGTGAGACTGAATGTGGCTGTGACATGGTATACTTGAGGGCACCGGGTCTGACCTGGAGCTCCTAGGAGCTCTGATCCTAGTACTGGGCCCTTGAGGTCATTCGGCATGAGCTCTTCCTTTCACAGTGCAGTACATGAGAGCCCAGACAGCAGCCAGTCATGGTGAGGGACCAGGACAGTGGCAGCTCTGGGGTTCCTTCTCTGCACTGCTGCTAACATCCCTGACTTCACTGGCTCCTGGTTTCTGCAGCATCGTTACGTTGGAAACTCCACATCAGAAATCTAATTATATCTTAAATACATGGAAGCATATGGGTTCCCAAAATGTAGTGCTTTGGGCTGACCAAGCCCATAAAATACTACTTCTTATGCCACATTGAATAACACTCATTTGCTAGTCCGGATGTGTAGGGATCCTGCTGGCCACAGTCTTCCAAATATAGAAAAAGAACTGGCACATAGTACTCAGTAAGTATTTGTCCACTGCATGGATTTGTTGATTGAATGAAGCCAGCACTAAACCATCAATATATCCTTGTGCATTTGTGTGTGTGTGTGTGTGTGTGTGTGATTCTTCCCCTTCACAAGTTGTTCCCTATCATGCACTACAGCTTAGTAGTTAAAGCCTAGTACTTAAAATGAAGTGTGCACTGGGTGACTTGGGTTGGAATTCAGGATCTGCCCTTTCTTGCTGTGTGGTCTGATCCTGTTTGTGTCTCTGTTTCCTCAGCTATAAAAGCCATCTCACTCTCTCATAAGACTGTTGTGTAGAGTCCACTAAATTCATAGTGAGAATTTTAAACATGTAGTTTTATTGTCATTTTTTCTCTGCTTGTTTGTTTAAAGTGGTAGGGATTGAACCCAAGACCTCATGCCTGCCTAGCCAAACAGTGCCATTGAGTTACATGCCCCCTGGCCCTATTCATGCTCTTAGCATTACTACATTTGTATTTTATAAACATTATAAACATTAGTTCTTCTAACTCAGACAACTTGCCCATATAACTTCTAGAGAACTAGGGAACATGTATTTCTTTTCATACAGTTTGGCCATTTGCTTTTCATTGCAGCTGGAGCAAGAAGCTTTTCTTATCATTGGATTCTATTTTAAGCAGCGAGCCACCTCTCCCTGTTGTGTGTATGTGAAGGAATAAGGCTGAGTTCTGCACTTGGCAGAAAGCCTCTCCCAAGAGCTAATATTTCTTTCTCCATGAATTCTTGGTTCATGCCAGAATGCTTTATGCCCCGCAATCCCCCTTTTCCTCACACCCAAGCCTGCTCTCCACTTATCTGTCCTGCACAGCTGGTGCCTCAGCGTCCATCAGCTCTATCATTGATGAGTATGGTGCCTTCTGCAAAGCTCCTGGGTAAATAGGCCCCTCATCCTTTGAGCTTTGGCTCCTGCCCTGAGCCCTGCCAGTCACTCCGGGCACCAGAGCTTCCCTTGTTGAGCCATATGGACAGATGGTATCTGTCTACTCCTCCTGCCATAAGTGGCTTCACTGGGTAGAGGCTGTCCACGGCCACTATCCCTACTACCAAGGCCAACATCCAGGAGGGAGGCATCTGAGCTCCTTCCCCCACAGCTAGAGTTACTGAGTGGGAATCTGCTATCCACATCCTGGCCTGATCCCCGCTGAAATGCATGGTGATTTTTAGGATGTTTCCTCTATGATTGCAGAGGTCAGCCAAGATCACAGTAAGTTGGGAGGGAAAAATGATTTGTTATCATAAATGTTTTCATGTCATCTTCAAATTTCTTACCTATAGTTACTGTGTTTTGTGACTTGCATCTTGGATATATATTCACTGAAAGTCTTGGTTCTTAAAAAGTGGCAGAACCTCTTTTATTGAGTCACTTTGGGCACAGTTTCTATCACTTCTTATTAAGCAATACTTGGTTTTCAAGAATTTGAGTGATTTGGGGTTCTCATTAAGTTTGGGCAGCAGACAGCTGAGCCTGTCTTGGACACCCAGACCTGACCCTGATTTTCACATCTGCCAACTATCTGGCCATCCCCTCAGATGTCCCTATGCATGTCCTAGACGGCTCACTCATCTCTTCATGTATTCAGGTCTAGGTTCTCAGAGTAGTTGATTATTTATCATACATCTCAAGAGATTGGTCCCCTAAGTCTGGGGACTTGGGAAGGAATGGAACTTTAAGAGGTAGAACTTATTGCACTGGGGTCGTACCTCCAAAGGACCTCCGGGGCCTTGGCTGCCCTGTCTCCCGTTCAGCTGGAGGTGCAGATGTGACCCTCTGGATGTTCTACCTACACCAGAGGCCTAGTGAATGGGGCCAAATGGATGAAATTCAGCCTCTAAACCTGGGAGCTAAATAAGCCTTTTCTCTTCAAAAAATTACTGTCCTTGGATATTGCACTGTCATATTGCCAAGCTAATTATTATAAATGTTATCCATGCTTTAAAAAAATTCCATAACTTCCCAGGTGAAATCTCACTCTTCTCTGCCTTTCTGTGGCTCTCTTTCACTTTCCACCCTATAAATATTCTTTATTTGTATCTGTTGGCATCTCTGCACCATCACCTCACAAAAACTCAAGTGTTGTCTTTGAAAACGGAGGTCCTATCAGCTTCACCATGCCTGACTACCAATGAGGTTCAATAAGCACTGTAAGTGTAGTCAATTTTTAACCCTCTTGTTGAAACTTATGTAAAAATAAAAACTCTTGCCATGTTTCCTTGTACTGAAAGAATTGTATTCAGCAGTCCTCCCTTGCACAGAACTTCAAAGACTTGAGAGGCATGTGTTATAATTTCCAGGTAGTGCAGGCAAGGGGCGCAGCCGGCCTTGGTAATAGATGGCCGCTTTATGCGTGACAGGCCAGTGAACAAATAGCTCTTGGATTATTCACCCTCAGGGCTGCTCGGGGCCTTGATCCTCTGCCATCACAAACAATCACAGCACAACCCCAAGAGCAACCCTGCTGGGCCTCAAAAGTATTTTTTGGCAAAAGATTTTTAAACTTTGAACTAGCTGTTGAAAACTGGTGTTTCTAAGGAACTCAGGTGTGACATATCAATAGACCTCTTTGGAGTGAGGAAGAGCAGGAAAGGCATTTGTCTGCCTTAGGAAGAAGGACTTGCATGGGGGTCTGGTAGAAAGAAAAGCCAGCGGACAGGACTGCAGTTCAGTGATATCTCCAGGATATTTGGCTTCTCCTCCACTTTATGGGAAATTTATATGTGGTAGGGGTTAAAATATATGAGTGTCTGAGGCTAAAAACAAGATAATAAAATGAAACGAGCAATATTGCGTCATAATCTTATAACTCGAGAATACATCACATGCTTTACAGAAATGCTGCTAAAGAATTTCCATTCTGTCAGGAAGCATTGCCAGATAGCTCAGTGGACTAACGTGCCTGCTTAGGCAGAGTATAGCAGCCAAGGTTCAATCCCTGTCATGCCATGATGGGCCCACCTCCAGGACTCACTGAGACAGCAACTGAGACTGGGCATGGTGGCACGTGCCTGTAATCCCAGTGCTTGGGAGGCTGAAAACAGGAGAATCACTGCATGTCCAATCTGTGTAGTGAGACCCTGTTAGAGCCTATACTAAATGCACTTTTTTAAAAAAAGAAGCATTTGACTGATACTGCCCATTAGGAACTATGCAGGAACTGAAGTGCCTAGTGTACAAAGTACGTGGGATACCTGGAGCACACGGACTACCAGCTCACAGTCTGTGCCTTGGCACACCCACAGACCAACAGGAGGGGACAGGCATCTGCGATTATGGTCAAGAGTGTACAGTGCATATATTGTTGAAGTGGAGCAGAAAGAAATATATTGGAAGGGGATTGCTTAGCTCTCAGCATCAGTAAGAAGTCTGCATAGCTATGCTTGAGCAGAAAATAAGAGATGCAAGGTGCAGACAGATCCTTCAGAAAGAGCTGGTTGTGTGGCTGTACCACTGGTCGCTGGCAATGACACAGCTGGGCCTATCCATTTAGCAGCTGTGAAGTTGATCAGACTGAACGGGGTGAGCTTGGTGATAGGGACACTACTTAGGGGTCCATGCCTCGGTCTGAGAGGTCATGAGGGCCTAAAATACAGCAGGAGTATTAGGTATGAAAGAAATAGAGTAAATAAAACATTATAAGCCTTTCCAAGATACTTTCTGAGCAGGACTGTGGGTGTAGGAACCTTCAGCACAAAGAAAACGATGAAAATTTCAAGCAGAAATAGTATGATCTGAGGAGAATTATAAAGTGATAACAGCAGGAAACTAAAAATGGATGCCTAAACCCACACTTAAGTATTAGGAACATGAAAGTAAGGAATTTTGAAAGAAACAAGGAATCAGGGAATTAGAGAATAAAAGGCCATGGGAGCTGAGGGGCTTAGGCATTTCAGCAGGAGGATATGACCAGCCAGGTCCGGGGCATCAGAGAACCTGGCCACTGAACAGGCACCTGAGAGTGCTGCTTCTCAATGGCTGTGGTTCCAGTGGAGTGAGGAGAACAGAACTGCAGGCCCTGAGTGGATCCGTGAATGGGAAATGCAGGCCGCTGTAGAGATTTCTTAGTCACAAGTTTGGAGAAGAGAGAGATTCAGCTATACTTACAAAGAAACTTGAGATGAACGGTCCTTTCTTTCTTTATTTGCTTATTTATTCATTTTTATATAAGAGAGGGTAGAGTTGAACTGGTTTATGAATTAACTAGAAAAGAAAGAAGATATAAAATGTTGGGGATATCCCCACTAGCTCTAAACTGCTGAGCTGCTTCAAGCTCTAGAGTCCTTCATGGCAGAGGTCGTAGGCACTGAGTGTCACCTTCAAAATGTGTGAAATTTTATTTTTACTGTGAATGCAAAGGGGTAGGAGATTTGGCTGAATCTTCAATAAATATGATGTACCCTGGAACATACTGATTAAAGAACCAAGTCTTTTCGAAGCTATAGGAGGATGCCTGAGGTCCGAGGGAACTGTTTTAATGGCATATTCTATCTCTGTCTTAGGGGCAGGTACTGCTTAAAGAACTGCTGGAGTGAGAAGAGGGAAGGAAATGCTGGTGAGAGTCACACAATAGTTAGGGTCAATGACCAATTAGGTAGTATGAATAGTGCTTGTCAAATGCATGTGCTGTTCACAACGTTGACTGTGACAATAGTCTCGATGTTGTTGGCATTTGATAGAAGAGGAAGTATAACACAGAGATTAAAAATATATGCATGAGGCAACTCAGGATGTGAGAGGGGATTACACCCCAAGCCTGTTTGGCTCCAAAACTTGAACTTCACCGGGGCTGCCCCCAGCTCCTGAGTAGAGTAGCTCCCTTGCACTTCCAAAGGAGGCTGAGCTCAGGCTTCTGTGTTTATTTTTTTTTATTTTAGGGAAGGGTCTGCAGGGTGTTCAGGGTCTCACTACTAGATCAGACTCATAGTGATCTGCCTGTTTACAGCCTCCCAAGAGCTGGGATTACAGGCATGAACCACCATGCCCAGTCTCAATTGCCAGCTCAATGAGCCCTCAGGGGTGGGGCCAGCATGGAAGACCCAGGGACTGAACCTCCAGCCCCTGTGCCTGCTTGCAGGTGTTTTAATCTCCTGAGCTATTTGGCTGGTCCTCAGACTTCTTTGAAGATAGTGGATACTATGTACAAGGTATCAACGATACCCTGATACTGCAAACCCTTTTCTGAATTCTCAGCTACAAGCAGAGTGTCGCCTATGCAGTGGCAAGCCTGGGGAAGGCACCAAGCAGAGGCAAGGAAATGCGACTTTTACTGTTTTTTTTTTTCCACAGCAGATTAGAGTTTGCTCTTGGAAGCATTTGAAGGATTCTCTTCTCAGTCCTTAGCATACCCTTGGATGAGAACCTCAGGGAGAATGTATAGCCTGACCTCAAATACCTTGGCAGTCTTGAAGAAATACTCTCAAACTTCAAGCTCATCTCGTCCTCCTGTGACTGAGTTAAAAGAGTGCCCAGATCAGTGTCTTTCTGCAGGGCAGCCTCCATACTCATCACGCACTTTGATACGTACTCATTCCATTACTCTCAACAGAATGGCAATGTTACTATAGAGCAATATGACATATAACTTAGCTAGATGCTTAGAGAAATTTCCATTCCTTATTTGAAAAACTTTTGCCTTGCTTCCAAGGAGTGCTGAAGTGTTATTTGGGGCTGTGCTTATAATGAAGATGACTTTAATATGCTCCGCTTCCCCAAGAAACGGCTTCCTTTTCTTACCAATATTTTATAACTAAGACCATCTTGTATGAAATTATAACTCAGGAACTTTTCTTTTTTAAACTTCTGCAGACTTTTTCTATTTCTGTGACTTTGTTAAAAATGGATAATAGGGTAGGCGCTTGTAGAATTTTCTTTTTAAGTGTTCTTTGATCTTAAACTAAGCACTCTTTATGGAATATGGAAAAAAATTTCTCATTTTCTATTACAAACCTCAAAGACTAGGAGTAAGCGCTAGAAATCACACCTTTGTTTCTATAAATTCTTCTTTTTTCTCCAGTTCAGATGAGGAAAATGTAGGTTAAACTTGTGTATGTGTGTGTGTGTGTGTGTGTGTGTGTGTGTATCAACACAAGATTAGTGCCATTTTGAGCTCACATTTAATACATAGGAAAACTTGGAGGAAAGACACGCCCTAACACAACAATGCAGATTTTTATCTTTATTATCAATTTATTTTTTTAGGGAATGGTCTACAGAGTGTTTAGGGTCTCACTACTAGATTGGACTTATAGTGATCCTCCTGTTTACAGCCTCCCAAGTGCTGGGATTACAGGCACATGCCATCATGCCCAGTCTCAATCGCTGTCTTAGTGTGCCCTGGGGGCAGGGCTGGGATGGCAGGCCCAGAGATCAAACCCCCAACCTCTGTGTGTATTATCAATTTAAAACATTTAAAGTATTTACGTGTAGATACTTGGACACTGGATATTAGATATTGTGGAATAAAAGAGAGGCAATGTTGAAGATACATCAAATGACACACAGTATTAGAATAAGGCATGAATCCTTTCTAACTTGGGATTTGTGAAATAGGATTTATTTGATTTATATTCATATACTTATAATAGTATTAAATTCAAAAGGAAATTCTGATAGCTGTAGAGCACAACCCTAAGGTTTTTGAACTATTCTATTTAATGAATGCATGAATAATTACCCACAATGTCTTAATTTCTGTGTTAAGTTTAATCTGAACGAACTCTTGCCTGTCAAGCATGCTATTAGACTTGAGAGAAGATGGGGCTGACCTGTTTGTAATATCTGAAGGTGAACATCATAGTTCACCTAAGAGGCTTATCCACCCTTTAGAATGCTCCTCCAGCTTCTTGACTCTCCACAAGCATAGCTACTTACAATAAAAATTGCTGCAAGATGAAAAGGGTGCAAAGTGGTTTATATTTTTTAATTAACCCCTTTCATTTGTCATTTTTGTGAACGGGAAGTCATTTGTGAGTCTATTCCTATCATAAAATAAGTTTGGACACATTTATGAGCTGTCTCTTGCTGAGTATAATATTAGCATAATAGTCTAAGAATTCTTAGAAAATGAATGAGTCTTGGAAAACAGATAATATTGATGATCATTTCATCATCACGAGCAGTGAATCACAGTCATGCACAAAAGATGCTGGGTTTGAGGCTCAAATGATTTAAGAAGTTTTCCTTGGAATCACTGGACAAAGAAACAAGCCAGGAGAGTGGGCAGCAGGGATTCATAGTTGTAATCTCCTGTGAGCCTCCATCACCAGCCCCCAAGGGCATCTCAAAGTGACTTGTCACCAAGGTTGCCCTCCACTGGGAGGTGAGGGCGATGACTAGCCTGCTTTATTTTCAGTATTTATGCTTCGATCTCATTTCAGAGTTGCTAAGCAAACTGAAAGACCACAGTGGCATTTGCAAGTATTTGCTGAGCACTGGGTAAGCACGTTGACCTTGAACCTGAAGACCCAGTTGGAAAATGAACAATGACAATTATGTTACTGAATATTTCTTAGGCATTTAGTATAAACGTTGTGCTAGGTACCTTACCTGCATCAGTGCCTTGAATTGTTCTGATGAGCCAGTGATGAAAATACTCTTTACGGGTGAAGAAACAGGGGTTTAGGGTTTTTGAAATAAAGAGATTTTTGAGTTTGTGGAGGAAATAATTGATAGAACCTGATTGTAACCTATTTGTCCCTCAATACTAATGACTTAAGCTTTGCTATGTTGCCTTCCTGTTCTGATAATCCTTTGACATGGACTCTTAATAATAGAAATAATAGTAATTCTTGCAATAACAGCTAAGCTTTACAGAGTGATTTATCTACCTATTGGTCTCAGGTTTTTATGTTAACTGATTTGACCTTTAGCCCGATGAGTTGGACCTATTTTCATCTTCATCTTAGGGTTGTGGAAAGTGAGGCACAGAGGTCAGTGACCAATTAGGGAGTATGAATAGTGCTTGTCAAATGCATGTGCTGTTCACAACTTTGATTGTGACAACAGTCTCGATGATGTTGGCATTTAATAAAAGAGGAAGTATAACCCAGAGATTAAAAATAATATGCACGAGGCGACTCAGGATGTGAGAGGGGATTGCGGCCCAAGCCCATTTGGCTCCAAAACTTGAACTTCACCAATATCAGGGTTATATTTTATAACAGATCCTGTGGTTACAGAGTGTTCTTTGGGAAGGAAACAGCACTTGCAGTATTCACCTTTTCCACAGCACTTTCAGGACAGAAAGTTTCTGCATGAGTGCTCTGTGAGTGACTAAGAGAACCAAGCAAGAGCATTACATCTTCCGGATTCTTCTATACTCAGGGGCCCCATTACCAAATGAATTCTAATTTGAGGAAATTTTAAGTCAATCTCTTCATTTAAAAATGGCACAGAACCCTGGGACAGCAGAAGAATTCTCTGCCTGGTTCCAAGTGATATGAGATTAACTTGAAAACTCCTGTGAGAGTCTCCCACTCAGAGGATCCCCACGACTGCCCAGCATTCTCTGGACAAGGTCCAGGAGAACTTGTGTTCTTGATAATCTTGATAGCTTTATTTTGGATATGACTCAAGTATCTGTATGCAAAAAAAAACAACTGGAAAGTGAAATATTTGCCTACTTGAATTATTTAAGATGTTCAGAAGGGAAGAGAAGCTAGCAGTAAACACTGTACAAACCCAAAGACCACAACAGTCACCACTGGAAGAAAGGAAGATGATGGGATCAAGTGTCTTTGTGTCCTTGCATTCAATAATAAGCAATGTGCTTTGTTCCAAGGGATACCAACACATGTCTCTAGTTTAATTCTTACAACTACTCAGCAAGAAAGACACTCTTTATGGATGAAGAACCTGGGTATTAGTTTATACTCCTTAAGCCTCATGGGGTCACAGGCTGAACCTTGGGGAGGTAATTGGATGACAGGAACACTATAGCAGAGGTGGAGAAACCTGAGCATGCATTTACAGCTAGCTGTGCTTTAGAAGCGGGGCATGATGGGAAAAGATGACTCACTGGGGGTGGGGCCAGGAAGGCATGTCTTCCTCCTGGCTCCTCCCTTTAGTCCTCCCTTTATTCCTCCCTGCATTCCTCCCTGCTTCTAGTCTGCCTTGATTCAAGGAGCTCTCCTCTGCCATGTCCAGCTGCCAAGCTGTCCTGCCTTGGAGCCAGCCAAGTGAGCCATGGACCAAAATAAACCTCTCTTCCTTTCATTTGTTGGTGTTGGGTATTGAGTCCCAGTGACAAGAAAAGTGACCGAGACACTTGATCATTTCCAAAGCTTATTCCATGGGATACAAACATGTTTAAGAAGCAACAGGTTCATGATGGTTAGTCAAGTGGATACCTTTAACTTTTTTTCTACTCAATATTTACCTACTGTGCTAGGCAGTGAGGCCAGTAGCAGTGGGTGGGTGAGAGAGGTAAGTACATCTTTTAAGGAGTTGCCAGTCTAGTAGAAGTAAGATACAAAAGAATAACTCTAATATATGAAGGTTACTGCCATGGCAAGGAAAGTATGCCAAGTTCTGGGGTTCAGAGGACAAAAAAAGGGGATACAAATGAAGGACCATTTTGTATCTGTATATACAAAATAGTTAGGATAGATATACAGCTACTTTCCCTTAATTCAATGAGAAGAAAGATTTGTACTAATAGTGTGTGGACAGGATATCATGTCTGCATCTTGTACTATGAATAACCACTACAAAGACAACAATATGCAATGTATTAATTCTTGAAACTGCCCTATTAATCAGTTTTGGAACTGTCTCGTTGCTATGTGTTTCTCAATAAAATTAACAAAAATATATGTTAAAAAACAGAAGCGGCAAAGATGTGGCCAAGTATACCAAAGAAGGCATTTTGGTGGTCACAGAATGTTGGGTGGAGCGCAGCTCAGAGCAGTGGCTCTGAGGACGTGTGCGGTGAGAGCAAGAGGGCCAGGGCTCGGTCTGGAAAGAACACTAATTCTCTTTTGGCAAGTGCATCGAGTGCATGAAAGAAAAGTACCTAAGTAAGGAGAGAGAGAGAGAGAGAGAGAGAGGCTGGACAGCAAGCACAGGGCCTTGCACACACCAGACAAGTGCTGTGCCTCTGTGCTCCACCCCCTGTCCAAAACCATATGAATAAAATCAGTGCTTTTTACATAACTTCAGGTCATGCCACGTGTGATAACCAGCGAGGTGCATTTCCTTTGAACTTGTGGCCCTAGTCCCTGACACTGAGGAGAATCATTGTCTAGAGCCTTGCACTGCATAGCTGTCTGTGCAGCAAGGGACTGACAGACGCTGTGCTGAGAGTATGAGCGCTCAGTGCTTTAAAGACAGCTGCTTTTGTGGAGCTATAATAATATAGCATGAAAAGTTGCTTGTCCCTCAGATTCTTAGCTGTGCTGTGCTAATAGTGATTATTACCTACCCCACAGCGTACACCATGCCTGGAGCATCTCCACCCTCACAACCTCCCCTAATCCATGGGCTAAATGCATTTTGAAGATGCAATCACTGACATAGAGAGATTAATCAAACCAACCCAGATCACAAAGCTAGAGCAGCCATTAGATCCCAGTACCCTTACCCATGTCTTCTAAAGCCAGTGTTGGTTTTGCTATTTTGCTCCTGGGAACCCAGAATGAGTTCCATTCTGAAGGAATTTCCAAAGAAGTACAAGATTCCATTTCTGATCTCAAGAAGTGAATAGGCTTCCAAACTCTCCTACGGTGACTATGTAGGTGTACTTTCCTCCTGAATCTTTGCAGTATATATTTGCCTTTGCCAACCTCTATCATGAGCTTCTTTCTCAAACTTCTCGAGACCCTAACTTGCACTGGATCCCCAGCACTTGGCCCTGGAATCACAGACATCGAATTCCTGAGGCCTCACTGAATTGGACTCAGTTCATTCTCCCTGCTCCCTTACTGCCCATGCCGTCTTGCATCATCCCGTCCCCTATTTGTTCCTCCCATTGGGCGTCTTTCCTTTGTTACTTTCTCATCCTTCTAGGGGACCAAGGCCAAGGCGTTGCACCTGGTGACAGCTTCTTGCTGGCAGAATCCTGTGGTGGTGCAGAGCATCGTGTGGTCAGAGGCAGGAAGCACACTGTGCATGTATTTCCTCTGGTCTCTTTTTTTCTTATAAAAATCACCAGTGTTCAATGATGAGGCTCCACTCTGGCGGCTTTCTCTGACTTTAATTATCTCCCAAGGACCCTGCCTCTAAACCCAAAAGTTCATTGAGTTTTCATCCTCTTGAAACCCCATGATGGAGACTAATTTTCAACGCATGAATCTTTGAATATCAAACTGTAGTCAATTATACTGTCTAGTGCCATTCTCACAAAACTGATGCCTTACCCCTCTTCCCCAAACCAGTTCCAATAAAGTAGAGATGGAGAAAAACCTTCTACTACTGTGTTAGTTTTTTGGCCTCAATCCTTTAAGAATACTTCCTCCTCCTCCTCCTTTACCTTCTTCTCTTCCCTCTCCCTCTCCTTCTCTTTCCTGCCACTCCTTTTTCTTTTCCTCCATCTTTTTCCCCCTTTTCTCCCCCCTCTTTTCTCTACAGTGGCTGCTGGACATGGCTTCATTAGCATCTATCAGCCAAGGAGGCTCAGATTCAGGGTTAGGTCCTGGGGAAACCTGCACCACCACCCCCGGATACCCAGTTCATGAGGTCCGTATCCTGAGCTCACAACATATTTGACTCACGGAATCAATCACCAGATGGAATGGAGAAGGCTCTGCAGCAGAGCTGTGTCCTAGGTGCATCTGCAGCGCAGACTGTCACACGGCAGTTGCTTTCCCATCACTCAAGGGAGATGTCACCTCCTTATTATCCCTTCTCCGGTTTCGTCTCCCACAGCCACCACCTCATCATCTGACTTCAATTCTATTTTTAGCACATTAGCTGTCTGATTTTTTTTTCTTGTTGATTTCATTGGTTTTATTGTCCACAAACCCTGTTAAGCTTTGTGACAGTGAAGAGCAGCTCTTCTGGAATCCAACTGAGTGTCTGGCACTTGATAGACAATAAATATTTAACAAGTGGATGAGTGAATGTCAGACTCTGCAGCAATGTGGCTTTAGAAATCTGTGAAGATCAGCCCACGGCTAGGAGCTCTTAAATGAAATACAGGATGATGTTGAGTGTCACAGAGATGTTCTGCGTAATGGTCCCTTTTGGAAGTACATAGGCAGAAGCCTATGGGTTTCTTTATTTTGGGTTTCTTCTGTCTTCTATGGGACAGAAGAATGGGTTTTTCAGTTTCATTTTAGTCCTGCTGTTTTGGCGCCCCCAGCTCTCTCTCTCTCCCTCTCTGTCTGCTGATTTGAGTGAGTGTTCCATCCGGACAGCAGAGATTTATTTCCCAGTAATAGCATAATATTTTCTCCTTTGTTGTCAAATCCACTTGCAGCAAAGAAGAGATATAAACAAGTTGAAACTAAATCCCAAGACACTACCCAGACATCATGGGGAAGAAAGTGTGTGTGTGTGTGTGTGTGTGTGTGTGTGTGTGTGCATGCGCGCGTAAAGAGTAAATCTTTACCTAGTCTGTTGTCTGAGGAAAATTTTTCAGAAAACTGGCTCCTCTTTATCTGGGTTATATGCAAATTACCCAAACAGCTATTGTAGTTGTCTTATTTCTTCCTCCAAGATAAGCCAAACTCATACATACAATCTTCCATGATTATTACACCCTAGATTGCGTGGTAAATACTCTCCCTTATCATCATAGATTTTTATTTTGGGATCCCAGTGACACAAAGCCAGACGTGGTGGCACCAGCCTATAATCCTAGCACTTGGGAGGCTGAAGCAGATTGCAACACATCATTCCATAAAATAGTGAAGGGCTCCCAAGGCTGGAACAGAACAGGATGGTTTTGTAGAAAAACCTTTGGGGAAAAAGCAGAAGCAGAGAACATAAGGTGGACAGATCTTTGCAAAGTCACCCAGTGGGCAAGGAAGAAGCAGGGGGGCAGAATAATGGAAAATGGCTTGTTGACTTCAGACTGTATGTTTATAAGAATTAAATCAGAGTGAATTTTATTATCATGCTGATGCAGATAACTCATTATTATTATAGACTACTGGAATATATTGGATTACCTTGCTGAATTCATGCATCTACAGTATTTCAATGGCAATGGAATACCCATCTCTGACAAAAGTAAACAAAGAAGGGGATATAAAGGAAGGACCATTTTATAGTGAAGAAAATATATATTTGTATATACAAAATAGTTAGCATAGATACACAGAAGAAAGTTTTGAACTAATAGTGTTTAGACAAGATATCATGTCTCTATCTTGTACTAGGAATAACTACTACGAAGACAACAATATGCAATGTATTAATTATTGTAACTGTCCTACTAACCTGTTTTGAGACTATCTCATTGCTACTTTTTTCTCAATAGAATTAATATAAAAAATTAAAGATAGTATCAAGAAAAACATTATCATGCTGACTGAAACTAACCTTTTTTTTGGAAATTTAACTGTGAATTCTCTATCCACATAGAAAGGCAGGCTAGATAACGACTCAGTATCTTTCTAGTGAAATAGAATTTGAGCATGAGAAGCTTCACTTTGATTTTTAATCTTGTCCACTGGGGTTCTGTGCAAGAGTCTCCTGTGGCATGTACCTATCAGCCCTTGGATACTGTTAGCATTTTAAAAGAGCCTATCTTTTTATTCCTCTTAAACTATGATTCTAAAAGCCAACATCATGTCTCCTCTCCCTTTTCTTAACCCATCAGGTTAGCAAAGTGCCCTGTTCATGAACAACCAGGGTCCTACTAGACTAGGCAAGTGAGGGACTCTCTCACTGTGGACATGAAATTTAAAGCAGTGCCCGAATCTCAGTAATCCAGAAAAAAAATATTTTAATGCACTTTCAAGTTTGAACTTCAGGTAGAAATGAGAGGATGGACAAAATATCAAAAGCTTAAATGTAAACAGAAGTGAACCTGCACTGGACTTCTCTCGCTGCACCTGGTCCTGGCTCTATAAGAAGCCCTGAAAATCGGTTAAATGAATGGACTTAGAATCAGTGTTTGGCTCATGTGAGCTCCATGTCCACTTTACCACCCAGTAAACTGTTCTTGTGGAGAACTCACTGATGCATTAGATGAACTCAAGCCCTGAGCCCTCACCCTTCCTGGGACTGGCTCTGCACTAAGAGGTTGATTCAGCTGCACCGCTCGCAGCCAAGCTCGGGCGCAGTGCCAGAATCCAGCTCCCTACCCATCTTAGCAGCGAGCGGCCTTCCCAGTGGGGACAGCTTTCCTAGCAGAACTTTAATTCTAAGTTTAAGAAAACTACTCTTAGTTTCTAAGATTCTAAAGTTTCGCAGTTGCCTTTTTATTCTGTCATTTTCCCCTTTGCATTTTTCTACCAAAAAATTAGGTATATCTGTCCCTTAGTATTCACATGAGATTGGCTCCAGGTCCCCTGAAGATCTCAAACTCCAGGGATGCTCAAATCCTTTACCTAATATGACGTGGTGTCTGCACCTAGCTCACACCTGTGCTTTAAATCATCTCTAGATTACTTATAGCACCTAATACAATGTAAATGGCAAACGGCTCTTATACTATGTTATTTAGGGAAGAATAAGAGAGGGGAAAGTTTGTGTACATTCAGGACAGAGAATTTTTGTGTACATATATTTGCAATCCACAGTTGTTGAATCCACACAAGTGAAAACCAGGGACATGGCAGGCTCTCTGTATACATTCTGTGTTATAGATGAATCTATTCATTTGCATATTTATATAGCTAGCCATGCCTCCTCAGTATCCTCACACCTCTGCCAGGAATAGGGAGACAGCAGGAGCTCGATAAATATTTGCATTTAATAACCAAAGGGTCATAGGGATGGATGTTATGAAAAGCATAGTATAACTTATAGCATATTAAATTTATATCCCAAGTCACCACCATGTTTTATAGCCAACAAAACCCTGATGTTTTATAGCCAAACAAGAAGACCAGCAGATCAAATTTACTTTCACTTAAAATGAACTCATCTTTCCAGGCTGCTTGCATTGCTCATATTTGAAACAGTAAAGACCAAGTCAAATGTGGCATCTGTAAGTGGAACGTGGTCACATTCTTGTGCATGACAGTGTGTCATAGAATGGAACTCAGGGTCTAAGAGGGCCCTGGGCAGCTTCTCTTAGCAGACAGGTTGGATTATGGGACAAACCAACACTTTAGGGGATCTTTGGTCTCTCTCCAAAGATGTCTCTTCAAGGTCAACAGAATTAAAAGGTGAAAAAAGGAAGAAAGAGAAATAAAAAAGGAAAGAAGAAAGAAAGAAAGAAAGAAAGAAAGAAAGAAAGAAAGAAAGAAAGAAAGAAAGAAAGAAAGAAAGAAAGAAAGAAAGAAATTTCCTGTGCACCAGTTCTGTGCGTGACCGCTCACTGTAACTTGGGAAAACAAGGAGCCCTCGATGCAAACCACACAGGGTGGGCAGAAGCCTCTGCTTTCCCACAGGTGTGGCCACCTCACCTAGAGTAAATGTGGCCTAAAAAACACGGAGCAATTTCCATCAGAATAAACTACTGTGAAGCATAATCTACCTAGATGGCACAGTCTAGAAAAGCTCTTCAATATGAGCAGGTCATTCTTTTTTTTTTTTTTTTTTTTGTGGAATGAGGGATTGAACTCAGGCTCTCGCACTTGCCAGGGAAGCACTTATTCCCTGGCTCATTCATTCCACAGCTCTCTACTGAGGATCTATCTGTGCCAGGTGTTACAGATCAAGAGTAAACAAGCAGTAGTCCATCTCACGTGGGGCACATAGTCTAGTGAGGTGAGTTAGCTTTGAGAGCCATAGACTCTCCTTACTAGAGATAGATTAAGGTAAACGACTAAACAAGCAGCATTATGATGGGTGGGGGCTCTGAGTTTTATGGAGAAAACAGGAAAAATAAAAGGAGTGTGGCTTAGGTAGGCAGGAAGAGAATCACTAAGAGGAGACCGATCACCAAAGGTCTGAACAAGAGAGGGAGGGAGTGCGTAGCATATACATGTTTGAGGACCTGTGAGAAAGTCAGTGTGGGCTGGGGAGATTCCTCAGTGGAACAAGCATTTCCCTGGCAAGTGCTTCCCTGGCAAGCACAAGGGCTTGAGTTCAATTCCTGGTTCTGAAAAAAAAAAAAAAAAGATCAGAAAGTCAGTGTCGCTGTAGCCAATTGAGGGAGGGGACAAGGGACAGTGAGAATAGGTTGTATGAGCCCCAGGGGCCTGATCACACTGCTATGCCCTAAGACATTGGAAGGATGAAGTCCAGCTTTATTCAGGGAGAGAATGGAAGCCTCTGCAGGATATTGAGCAAAAAATGGCCTGTTATGTCTAATAACTAGATATCCCCCAAAGGCTCATGTGCTCAGAGGTAGGGGGTTTTCAGAGGTGGCTGGCCCATGGGTATGTGAAGCTGGATTGAGGTGTGTGATACTGGGATTAAGGACTAAATTCATTTAGCATAGTTCTGGGTATGAATAATGAAAGCCCCACCCTGGATATGGGTGGCAGCAATCAATAGGCCTGTAGCCTATATGGAATGCAAGGGACAGAAGGAAGGCAGGTTTACTGCTTGCTGCTTCCGGCCTGCTGCTTCCTGCCTGTCCTGCCATGGACTGTTTCTCCTCTGCCATGTCCCTTTGCCATGCCACCCTGCCTTGGAGCCAGCCAAATATGGACTGAAGTCTCTATAAGCTGTGGGCTAAAATAAACCTTTCCTTTTTTTTTTTAACTTTGAGTGTTGAGTATTTTGTCTCAGAAACAAGAGAAGTAACTAAGACATGGCTTGACATGATTTTATTTTGCAAGACTACTTGGACTTCTGGGTAAAGGAAAGATGTACTTTGGCCTGAGAATCCAGAAGACAGACCTAACTCAGCCCTGTGGGCTCATAGTCTGATGGAGAATTTAGTCCATGAGTATCATAAGCAAAGAAAAACAGGTCAGGTACACTATGAATAAAATGAAGGAGCATGATAAGAAAGCAGAGAAATGGGGCTGCCTACTGCCATTATGGATGAGAACTCTGAAGAGAGAATGTTGAACTGAGTATGGGGTGAGGGAGAAGGGTCTGTTATGTACCGATAAGAGAGGAGAGGAATTCACCAGGTACAGCAGGGCAGAAACCTGAGGACAGGATGAACCACACATGAAGGAGAAACAAAGGAAGCTGGTGTGACCAGAGCACAGTGAGTTAAGCAGGGAGCTCGGAGGTAGGCAACGCCAGGCCTTGGGGCTTGGATTTTAATGGAATTAAAATGCAAAGCCATTGTCTGGCCTTAAGGATGAATTCTATTATAAAAACATTGTCTTGGCCCATTGTTCATATATATTTTTAGACTTTATGTATTTGGTACAGGGTCTCACTATGCAGCTCAAACTCACAGTGATCCTCCTGTTTTCAGCCTCCCCAGCACTGGGATTACAGGCATGTGCCTTATGCCCAGTCTGGTGGCTATCTCAGCACACCTGGGGACTGAGACAGCCCAACATTCCTGGGGATCATACCCTGGTCCTTGTGCTTGCCTAGGCAGGCACTTAGACCACTGACCTATCCCTCAGCCTCTTACCTTGGTTTCTTTGTAGAGTGAGATAGAAGCAAGTTAACAGCCTTTAGAACCATGTAGGCAAGAGAGCATAGTGGTTTAGATGTGATAAAGGTTGTACAATGAAAGAATGGATTGGAAACAGTGCTCATTGACACAGTGGGAAGGCAGGAAGGAAGGAAACTCAAGAAGGTTTCTTGGAAATTGGCTGGGCAACAGGTGGGTTGCATCATTAATGGAGATGGAGAAGTGAGAGAGGGTCAGTTGGAGAAAGGCCACAATGTGGGAGGTAGAATACAAGAGGTCTTATTTGGAGACCCTTGTTAGATTTAATTGTAAAGTTTCAGTAGGCATTTCAATATGGGTGTCTGGAGTTCAGAACAGAAGCCTAAGGGTCAAGGACCAAAATGATTTAGAGGAGAGGGGCCAGGGAGGTAGCTCAGTGGCATAAGCACCTGCCTGGTAAGCTTAAGGTCCTAAGTTTGATGCCTGGTACAGCAAAAAAAATAAAACTATTAAGATTTAGAGGGGAGGGTGGGTCAGATAGCTCAGTGGATTAAAGTGCCTGCTTAGCCAGCTGCAGAGACTGGGGCTGTGTCAGCCCAGTCTCTGCAGCATGGTGGTGCATCTGTAATCCCAGAGCTCGGGAGGCTAAAAACAGGAAGATCACTGAGTCTGATCTGTGTAGTGAGACCCTGTAGGCCCTGTACTAAACACATTGAAAAAAAAAATTTAGAAGAGAGACAGAGCAGGTGCCAGCCAGAAGCTCCATGGCATAGCCAGGTAAGTAGAAAGCCAGTCAGAAAGGAGAGATGCAGTACTTTCCAGGTGGAAGTGTTTAGCTGTGATAGATGAGCTGAGAAACAAGAGGGGGGTGTAAGAAACCACTGTATTTGGCAGCACAATGGTTTTTGGTGATCTTAACAAGAGCAGTCTGTAGTAGCAAATAGTGATTTTAAGCAGTTTTTTGGCAGAGGAGTCAAGTTTCATGACCTTCCATGAATTCTTTGTAAATTATATTTCTGATTTCCTGGCATTTCTTTGTCTAAAACAAAACAAAGAGCCAAGTTTCTCCACATGCCAGTTATTTTTGAAGCACTGTGAATCATGGAGTAGCCAGATGACCCAGTGGTCATGTGTACATTTTATGGATGAGGACAGAGACCTGGAGAAGTAGAACTAATTTTGAATCTGACTTTTTTCCTCACTGGAGATGAAATCCGTGACCTCATGTGTTCTAGGCAAGCACTTTTTCACCAAGCAACATCCCAGCCCCTAAAAAATAGAATTGTTAAGGCATGCTAGAATCCAAGAATCTTTTGATGACATGATCTTTAGGTTATACATATTGAAATCTTCCTCTTCACCCAGAACACACTAAATTGAATACCACAAGAAGGGTGGGCCTTAGGTTGCCTGCAGTAGAAGTTTTACATGTCCTTAGTTAACTCTGAGTTAAGACTACCTATAAAGTGCAATCAGCCCCATTGATTGGCTAATTTACTTAGAATATTCTAGAAGGTGCTGTTGATGAAAGTCAGAAAAACAAAGATAAATGCCTGTGTGATCTATATGGCCTTCCTTCATATTAGGTGGTTTTTGTGCTCACTCTTGATGGCATTCTAATGGCATGGATGGGATGAGACTACCTTCCTTACAAGGCTGAGCCTCCTTGACTGTCTTGAGCCAACTGGTAGAAGATACTGATTATAGCTGGTTCTAGTAGCCCAGGGACACAGGCTCAAAGGATGGACATGCTCACTTCAGCACCTTTATCCAGATACTCTACTAGGGCCTGCCTCCCTGTCTCAGACAGTATTCATTTCTTATGGATCCCAGGAGAAGTAGGTTGAAACTGTAGTTTAATCCAATAGGAGCCAGTTAAGAGCTCCAAAATACTTTCAGGGGCAACTGGTTGAAGTCCCCGTGACAAAGTACAGAGCCAAGAAGTATCCCAGATGCCTGAGTTCATGCAGGAAATGTGTGAAAGCTTAGTGTGCTCCTCCAATAACAAGTTCAAGGTTTACCTGCTGGCTGGGGTGGGGGTGTGTCCTTTTTATGTTCCAAGCCCAGGTTTTTTTGCCTAGAGCTTTGGTCAGTGGACCCTGACTCTTTAATCTGCTCTGTTGTCTTTGGTATAGTGTGCATTCCAGAAAGCAGTACTTCTGATATCCAGTGCAAAGCTTTAGTCTATAATCTGATGAAAATGTACAAGCTAAGTGGGCTTTGATATAGATGCCGTGGAAGAGTGTTTTTCAAATTTCTCCTGCTCTGTATCCATTCAGACTTTTCTTCCCTGCTTCTTTTCCATATACCAGGAATGCCTTTGAAACACTTTGAAAACTAGTTTTGTGTTTGTATTGTTATCCAGTATTGGGAACATAGTATTCTGCTGGGTAAATATTTATTGAATAAATGAATAAAAGAAAAGCATAAGAAATTTTTGTCCTACACATGTCAAGACTACATATTTAGAAAATAATTTTAAATAGTTTTTCCCCATCTTAACTGCTTAGTTGCTTGCAAAAAAAATCTTAAGTATAACAGCAGAATCTAAAGTATATTAACAGCAGGGCTGACATAGCTCAGTGGTATAAATGCCTGCCTGGCAAGAGCAAGGTCCTGAGTTCAATCCGTAGTACCACCAAAAAAAAAAATAATATGACCAACAATGGAAATCCAAACCAGACTCTACCACAGAAATAATCTGTGCTTCAGTTATTACCCAAGACAGTCTTCGCACATGACCATGGTGCATCCCTTACACAAGCTTCCCTTACACCAACAACACGTGTGTTAGCTCTCCTTTCCTGTTGAGCAGATCATACGTGTCACCTGTTGTCTTCCTCTTTTGTCAGGAGCTTCCTATCTTATTATACAATGTGTACTTATCAGGAAAATGAACATTAATAAAATTATATATCAAATCTGTAATGAGTGTTTAGAACATCTACATTTTAGCACCAATAAGCATCAGTATTTTAATATCAACTATTTACTAAAGCTAAAAAATGACAAAAATTCCTATGTGAACTGCAGTGAAAGTACCAATAAAATTCTAAGACAAACATAATCTTTACTTCAATCAACATACCTAAGGCAGCTTTCCCACATGAAAACATGTTCCATGCACATGTTCCACTCACACTGATAGCACATGTGGCTTTCTCCTATCTTTTTTGGTAAGATCCAGTTGACATCTTGCTGGTCCTCTTGTTTTCCTCAGGGTTCTTACGATGCATCGCCTGTCTGTTCACCAGTCTGTGCCTGAATTCTTTTGTAGAGTTCTTCAGGAAGATACATATTGTTCTTCCTGTGCTGTAACTGATCATTTGTCGATTCAAACCCCAATTCTCTAAGAGAATTTCTTCATGATACTTTGTGTCTGTCATTTTCTTTGCGAACTATAACACTATTTATGCCTAACATGTTTACAATTAAGTAAAACACAATGATTGGCCAATACTTGGTACTTTGAGTGATGTCTTAGTTGTGGTATAACTCACCAGCACCTGCTCTACCCTTGGTTTTGTTGTAAAAGTGACCATTTCTGGCTTCGCTGGTTTTGAGCATTCACTATTGATCTTTTTGTTTGGTTGGTTGGGTTTTTTGAGGCAGGTTCTCACTTTGTAGTCCAGGCTAGCCTTCCTTCCTCAGTCCCCACCACAGCTCCAGAACTGAGAATCCAGGCATGCCCCACCACACCTGGCTTCACTTTCAATCTTGCCATCTTGTGTTATAGATACTGCTTTTTCTTTTTTCTTTTCTTTTCTTTTTTTTTTTTTTTTT
>PVKA01030550.1:0-27204 GCA_004027165.1 Ctenomys sociabilis | reverse complement strand
GCTCTCACAGAGAGCAATCTGGTCAAGCATTGGCCGTGACTCATCCACATGGATGACACAGACAAAGGAACTACAGAATAATGTACAGGACTACAAGATAAACCCTGAGAGGACTTCAATGACCACATAGGAAATATAAAGTACATGTGTTGGTATATAAGTTTGGATCTACCTAGGTCTTAACCATCCAGCAGAAAAGTATGAAAATGAAGTATACATCGTGAGCCCATAATATTAAGCTGAGCTGTAAATGGATATGGTCGACAATTTCTTTGAATAACTCACTATGGTTGTAGAATGCTGGACTGTGTTGGATTGTGGTGTCGAGTTCAAGCACCTAAGTTAGTTGAATGTCAATGGAGTGCCCACTTTTGACAGGTGTAGACAAAGGGTTGTAGAAAGAAAAAATCATGATGTGTGTGTATAGACAGTACAGTTGGGATAGATAACGCTGTGCTTCTACATAATTCTATGAGAGGCAAGATCTGCACTAATGGTGGTTGGACAGCATATTATGTCGGCTTTTAGTACTATGGTCATCCACTAGGTAAATAATTATTGAATTTTTGATATAATTCAGGTATAAAAATAAGATAATTAAGCAACTACACTCTTAATTCACTGATGAGATATCTGCTAAAATAATATCTGTAAATATAATATCATGTATGCACCTTGTACAATACCAAAACATTATGAAAATAGTTTGCAATGTTTTAATTCATCGAATGTGTATGGTTAAGGTGTCTTGAAACTGTCTGATTGACATTTGTATTTTAATAAAATAAAAATAAATGAAAAAAAATACCACATCTTTTTCATCCATTCCTCAGGTGACGGGCATCTTGGTTGTTTCCAAAATTTGACTATCACAAATTGTGCTGCTATAAACCTAGGAACACATATATCACTATAATATGGTGTTTTCAGATCCTCTGGGAAAATTCCCAGTAGGGGGATAGCTGGTTTGAATGGGATTTCCAGTCCTAATTTTTTTAGGAGTCTCCACACTGATTTCCATAATGGTTGTAACAGTCTACATTCCCAGCAGCAGTGAAGAACGGTTCCCTTTTGTCCACAGCCTCTCCAATATTTGTTCTTGGTTGATTCCTTTCTTTCTGGGGTGAGATGATATCTCAGTGCTGTTTTAATTTGCATTTCACGGATGGCTCGTGATGTGGAGCATTTTCTTCATGTATTTATTTGTTTCTTTAATTTCATCCTCTGAGAAGTGTGTGTTCATCTCGGATGCCCATTTCTGGATCGGGTCTTTAAATTTTGGGGCCCTAAGGTGTTTTAGTTCGTTATAAATTCTAGAGAGCAGATCTTTGTCTGAATACTTCTTTGTCAAGATTTTTTCCAAATTTTTAGGTTGCCTTTTGATTTTGTTGGTAATTTCTTTTGACATGCAGAAACTTCTCAATAAGAGGAGGTCCTACTCATTAATTCTTTCAAGTGTTACCTGTACAAATTCATTTTTCTTCATGGGCAGTGTGTTTTTTATTCAAAAAAAATTTAGTTGAAAATTCAGTGTACTAGCCAACACTTGGGAGGCTGAGTAGGAAGATTTTCATGAGTTCAAGACCAGCCTAGAATACATAGTGAATTCAAGGCCAGCCTGAACTATATAGAAAGACCCTATATGAAAAAGAAAGAAAGAATTTATTGTAGTTTTCTTTCACAGTTCACAGCTCATGGAATTTGTTGAAATCCGTACTGAAAGTAAAAACCAGCATGATCATATTAGTATATTTTTGCATCATTTGTAAAGTTTAAAAATGACTAATCAAACCATCATAATTTTATAGATGCAAATACATCTATAGTTAAATATCCATATATCATATATAGCAATGTATAGAAAGAGTTATCTAAATGTCCATCTATACAAAACATATTATATATAGATGCCATACTAAATACATAACAAAGAAAAAAATGATAACAATTGAGTAGACTCATTCAGTTCAGAATTAGTTTAGAAACTGTGTTGTTTGTTTAATTACATACTCTATGTTGACTTTGCAATATGCAGTGGAACAATAGACTTCATTTAGTCTAAATAAAAAAAAAAACATTCAAAGCATATAATTGCAGTTACCCAAGTAAGGCCAAGACTCCTAGAGATGATTCCAGGGGTGGCAGCTGATTCCTGATAGGACAACTGGCTTTTCAGCCTCAGTGAATTCCCTACAGTGCCTCAGTCATAGCATCTGAGTTCCAACATCAGAGAAAGAATGGAGGTAGAGCTGGAGGAGAGCCAGATCATGTTTCTGCCAACACACCTGCCTGACTATTAAGCAAATTTGAATTGAAGTAGACTTATTGAGAGAAATGAAAAACAAATTGAGAAGCTGTCACATACTTATATCTTCCAAACTAAAGTAAAAATTATAGAGATGATAGCTGAATATTTCCAAAAGTTGAAAGATCTGAGCCTATTAACTGAATCACAGTTTTGTGCTGAATTAATTAATTAACATTATTTCTTCTAATAGGCTCCACTTGTGTAATGAAATCATGACGCAAAAATACTTTTTTCTTGCCTCTTACTGAAGTCTTAAATTTAATAGGTGAATTATTTCTCTGAACCTTGATAAAAACTTTAGGTAGTTCTATTTCTCTCTAGTTATTCATAAAGAAGAGAAACAACTGATGATCATGTTTTTATGTGTGTAGTACAAGGTCTACAGGGCCTTACTACACAGATCAGTGATCATCATAGTGATTCTCCTGTTTACAGCATCCCAAGTGCTAGAATTATAGGCATGTGCAACCACACAGTCTTGATCACAGTCTCAGTATCCCCCAGGGCGGGGCCAGCACAGCACACTGGCATTGAACCTCTGGCACCTGTATTGGCCTAAGCAGGTGCTTTAATCCACTGAGCTTTCTGGTCAGCCTTATGACTTTTAGACATCAAATATTATGTCAATTCCAGATGAGAATGTTAATTTTCATATAATATTTGAAATTTGATGTTCAAGTTTACATATACACATTTCCCTACTCACTCCATAGGCTTTGTAGCAGGAAGATGCCCTCACAGATACAGGGGCATAGTAAGCTTCAGTTTGCTTTTCTGCTTCCTTTCTCAAGACTGGAGTATGCTATGGAGTAGAGTAAGATGGAGAAAGTTGTTGGCCTTCACACTTCAGTGTTCTGGCACAGTTTTGAAGGTAACTTTTTCTCTCATGGTACAATTTTCTGAGTTCTCTGAGCTTGCTTCATCACACTCCTATCATCGGCTTTCAACTTGATCTAGCTAAATGAGTCTTTTTGTTTGGCTTTTACACCTAAAATTCCTAGGAATCCAAAGATGCATCTTTTTGTTCTTTCTGCTGATTTGAATGTCAATTTTTATAAAACAGTATTTGTTGTATTATATTCTACATTTTCCAAAAAGTTCAGTGTTATTTTTCATAATACTAGCTTGGAAAAACCTGTGTGGACATGTGAACTATCTGCATCTTTTATCAATGTCTTTCCACATGTCAACAGACCTCATATATAACTGACCTGTGAGTCAAATTTGACAAATGCTAGACATAATAATGCAGACTTCCTTGCAGTACATAGAGGATTGATTTCCCAGGGCTTTAAATGCACTTTCCTGAACATTAGATATATAATTTAGATAAATTATTTAGTATCTCTCTGCTATTCTGGTATTTGTGAAGACAAGATTGTCCTTATTTTACAGTATTAGCATGCAGATTAGATTCAGTGAAATATATGAAGGTGTTTATCATATTGCTTGACACAGAGTAAGTACCAAATTTGATAATTAGTAGGATTCTTTATGATGAGCATTATAAGGATGATGATACCTCCTATCACTACAACTAAAATATTCTCGAATCTCTGCCCCACAACAGAACCTACTAACGGACTCACTTGTATTCTGTAGGACACTTTGGGAAAATATTCCACAGTGTAATTTTTTTAATTTTGCAAACTATATTTTACAATTTGAGAAATGAACAACACAGAGAAATATTTTCCTTTTGTAACTTGAAACTGAATGTTTATAGTAGTTTACATGTGCTTTTGACTTCCTGGAGTGTCCTATTGCTAAAAGTTACCTTTTCTTATCTATGATGTTATTGTGAGCTGCACAACCATTACTTCACCTGGCACTTGCCAATATCTATTAGGGTGTGGGTCAGTCAACTTTTTCATTTCATTCACTTATACTTTTATTTTAAAGATGTTCTTAGTGCACATTTTCAGTCATAGAGATTGTATTCATTGTGGGGAATTGGTACCTGTACAATAACATACCTCAGTTTCATTTTCCCCTTCCTTCCATTCAGCTTTTATTTTAATAACTTCAGGTTTATTTATTTATCTTACAAATCTTCAGAAAGTTAATTATGGGCTAGGGGGATAGCTCAGCGGTCTAAGTGCCTGCCTGGCAAGTGCCAGGACTCAGGTTCCTTCCCTAGTACTACATAATGTGCTGGCCCTGGAACCCCGGATATGGTGGCACACACCTATAATGCAAGCACTGAGGAGGCTGAGACAGGAGGATCACTGTGAGCCTGAGCTGTGTAGTGAGACCGTGTACCAAATAATAAATACATAAATAAATAAGAAATAAAGTTAATTATCATGTGTACAGATTAACAATAGACTAATAGGCCATAATTACATGAAATAGATAAGACAATTATACTAAATCAATGTGCCCTTGTACATACATTGTCCCTCGGGGAATCCAGCTTGGCAATATTTATTATAAGTTATCTAATAGTCCATGAACCTACTGAATTCCTGCTGATTGGCCATGTTGAAGAAGTAAAGACAGTTCTATGACATTGTACTCAGCTGCTGCTTGATACAGCATACGCAGTTTAAACCTGTTTCACCCATGCCGGTGAAGTAAATTCCTAGTAAATTGTCCCTTCAGGTGTGGGAATGTTGAAACAATATTCCTTTATAGACAAAGGGCAAATTAGTTGTGTGACTCTAAACACCAGCTCCCCCCTTTTCCTGGTAAATTTATTACAGCTAAATTTTTAGTGGGTGCAAAGTAAGAATTGCTTTGTCAATGGCAAATGAAGCCTTGTTGGATAGAATCATTAGAAAGTTAAGAAAGAAGGTCAAGACAATTGACAGAATGGAGCAATGTCAGAAGATACACTGCAACTAAGGGATGCTCCCTCATAACTCTTTCTGGGTACCTATCCTTTGTGTCATATAGCTGTATAGATAATTCTGGAGGAGAAAGGGAGAAACTGAAGGTGCCTTAGCATACATAGTTATTGATTAGAAACTCCAGTTACTAGGAAGCCAAAATGTGATATAATATCAGGGGTGGGGTCGGGGAGGAAATCTGGGCTTGAGGCTTAAGTCAGTTCTGTCATTGAAAATCTTATGACTTCTGTTTTCATACAAGAAAATTGTTATGGCTTAAATTTCTGTATTATATTCACAGAATTACCAAGGTGAATCGCATTTAAGATGCAAAACTATTTTAAAATTTGCTGTCTTCTATAAAATTATACACAGTGAAAGTTTTGCTAAGGAGAAAAAAGCTAAGCAAAACCCAGCTGTGTGTGAAATTAGTGTCCTTGAACTCTCAATTTGACAGTGACAAACTAACCATAATTCAAACTGAAAATTCTGTAATTATTGAAAGAAATTGTTCCCTTGTACATGATGTTTATGTGAGGTCTATTCTATTCTGATCTTCAACTTGTCTATCTCAAATATCAGTAAAAAATTATTAAATATGTTCTACCTGTAAGAATCTTGAAATCTTATTTTTTTTCATTGTAAAATGCTATGTCCAGGTTTGTTTTTTGAACAATCAAGACCTATATAGACACAAATACAAAGTGCTTATCTCTAACACACCACAATTTACTATTTCTGTGTTCTGTACCTCAATTTAAGAACATCATCTCTCCCCCACAATGCAGAAGACCATAGTCATTCACTCTCTTCTTTCTCTCTTATCTATATGCTGATAGCCATCAAGTTCAATGAAATCCTGCTCAGACCTGTTTATATGCACTCTCATTTTCCTAATCTTCTTTTTCTTATCCAATATATCAATGAAATACATTCAACTGAGTGATGTATTTGCTTTGCTTGAAACCCTTTACTAAATTGTCCTTCATTGTAGAATATTCAAATTGTGTAGAAATTTCTAAACACCTAGAATTGTGTCTCCCCTACTTATTTCCTAGCAATATAGGGTAGAGCAAGTGATCAATGTCCTTTCCTCATAATCATTCATGCCCAAATCCCCCAAATTTACAAATATGTCACCTAAAATGGTAAATGAAATCTTGTAGAAGTTGCTACATTAAGATGTTTGAGATATAGAGGTTATTCTGGAATTTGAGGCTTGGCTTAATTATATTCCCCCCAGATCCAGACAAGGACGGGTCAGAATTGGAGACAGAGATAAAGAACAGAAGCTAAGATTACAGGAAATCCAGGTAATGAGTGCAGGAGTGTGAGCAGGCTTTCGAATTTGGCGAGTTCATGGAAAAAAAAAATCTTTCCTGGAGCCTCCAGAAAAAAAATGCAGTTCTATTGGCACCTTTATTTTAGCCCCATAGGACACCTTTTTCATTTCTGACCCACAAGATATTTGCAAATAAACTCCCATTACTAAAACAAAGCAAATATAAACTAATACAAGATATGTGAAGTAGATCACTCTGTATAGCAGCTTAATTTAATCTATACTTTTAATATTCAATACAGTTTAATAATTTAATTTATATTTGAACTTAAAATTTGTAACTCAGGTATATTTAGACTAAAACTAAATCAATACTTTCTACATTGGTAAACCTTGGAGGAAACAAAATTAAATTTAAAAAGTACACAGCAAAACAAAACAAAACTGCACATTATCTACATTATTGCTATTGAAACCTTTCATAAACATACAGAAATCACTTCTCTTTAGTTGTCCTGAGATTGCTTATCTGTAAAATTATTTCAGGCTTCTGAATTCAACATATTCATAGTCTATAAATGCACAAGACTTAGATAAGTTAATACAAAAATTCTAGGTTGGAACATTAGTCACTACATCTAGCACTGATCTTGACATTTTTAGTTCTCTTTTCTGTTTCCTTCTTACATATAATTGAAATTGAAGTAAATATTCAGGAACTGGATAGAAGAAAACATTTGGAATAAAATCAAGTTATTTCACCCATTTCACTTCTGTAGTTTGCAGAGGTAAAATAAATTTACCATACCATCATTGCTGATAAGTGGATAGGCTATCATTTTAATCTCAGCAGGAATATAGCCCACAAATATATCTACCCAAGTTTTATATATACTAATATTTATGTGATACCAAAGGAACGTTAAAGAACTCTTAATGTCAGTAGCATGGTTTTATTATTAAAGCCCATGATAGCCATAAAATTAAAAATGTTCCTGTGAAGATATTTTGCCCCACAGAAATGCATTTAGTATTCTCCATTCAAGTCAGCCAATACATATCAGATGTTGGGTAGTGCTTCATGTTTTATCATCTTAGTTTTACCCAGAAGCATTAAATAATCTGGCATTCATTCCTAGGTTTAAAGCACTTAAGGGGTTGGGGAAGTGGCTCAGTAGAATAAGTGGTTCCCGGCAAGCATAAGGGCCTGAGGTCAATCCCTAGTTCCATCAAAAAAAAAAAAAAAAAAAAAAAAAACCAAGGTGAGGGGTTTGGTGGCTTGAATTACTATGACTAGCAGAATCTACTAGAATCTATATTTTAATTTTGAATATATAGTATTTTATCCAAAAGGAATGAATAAAGGACTATTTAAGTCTTAAATTGTAACTACAGGGTGTATCCATAAGATATATACACTTTGCTCTGATGCTTCTCTAAAATTGATTATCAGTCTATTGGCACATAAAGGTAATCTCCTATAAAGTGTATCTTAGATATCATTGCACTCTCAGCCAAGTGGGACAATTGGTAAATGTGAGCAATGTTATACTGACTGTTTTTAGAGGCACAGCATTGTACTAGCTGCCCTACCATGAACTTCTGAGTCTGGACACCAGATGCTACTTATTTTTCAGATAAACAAAACTTAGCTGAGAGTAAAATAGTTTTTAGACTTTATTGAGAGTTGAACATGTGTTAGTTGTGACAGAAAGCACACATGAAGATGTGTAACAGATAGGAAAATACTGAAGGACTGGAACATACCCACAGAGGGGGCAAATTAACAGCCAGTGGGCTCAAAATTCTGTCATTTGAAGCAGCTCTGTATCACCAAATTAATACACCATGTTGATTGTTGGCTTAATTAATATGGACATGAAATATCTTTTGTTTAGCTAATATTTAACATAACAATGTTGAATATATTTAGCTATTTTGATATTAGAGATTGAACTCGGGACTTGTGCTTGCAGGACAGGCACTTATGCTGCTGAGTTCTCTCTCTTTCTCTCTCTCTCTGTCTCTCTCATTATTCTGTTATCCAGAATTCTAAAGTAGATATTGCAAATAGGCAAATATACAATTTCATGCAAACACAGTAGCAAAATTTTCAAAGTGTATTATAATTCTTTATTATTTTTTATAAAATGCTAATTTTCAGCCTTCCTACATGCAGTGTTTGCTTTGGTAGTGTGTTATCAATGAGCAACAGCTACTTAGCAGGTATACCATAGTTCTGAAGCTGAAAATTTTGAGAACATTAATGTAAACTTATTTGATTTACTGGTAGAATAGAATGTGATGGCAGAATGCAATGCTAGAAATTATTTAGTCTCAACCTCTTCCAGATTCTGATTTTAAATGTGAGAAGCCTTAGGCTCAGAGAGCAATATATAAGTCAAGAAAATGGAATGAAGAGCTGTTGAGATAGCTCAATGGACTAAGCACCTGCTTGGGCAGAGACCAGGGTTTCATCCCCAGCACCATATACCATACTGGCCCCATCCCTGGGCACACTGAGCTGGCCCCTGTGAGCAGGCATGGTGTCACACACCTGTAATCCCAGTGCTCAGGGAACTAAAAACTGGAAGATCACTATGAATATGTGCTGTGTAGTGAGACCCTATACCAAATATATATAAAAAAATAAAAGATAATAGAATGAGATAGCAGCACAGTCAGAGCTAGTACATTTATTTACTGACTTTACATCATTTTGTTTTCTACTATGCTAAGCTGCCTCTCCATATTAATATTTTCCCCTTGCCTACATTAGCCTTTTGTTTTGGACATTATTTGTACACCCTACACTCAAAAGGGAACTAAAATGCAAACATTCCATTTTGAGATTTGACACTTGGATTCTTTTTGTGTACTAGTGGATGCATGAAAGAAAGGGTGTGTTGGGAAAATTATTCCCAAATACTTTATTTCTGCATAGTTCAGGTCCTACAGACATTGCTGTCAAGTTATGAGTGTTGGCATAAGAAGCACTTTTCTAGAATGGTAAAGCTGAGTATTTCTTCCTTCCTGGCAGACATGGAAGAGACTAAAGATACAGATGACTTTTCTTTCCCAGAGAGACATTTTCTTACCCAGAATAAGGATGAAGATATGAAAATCCCCTGCCTCATCTCCACAAGTCCTAGTTAATGGGAAAATTTCCTAGGTTTAGGGTTGCTCTGCTCTGATGCAGTATTGCATATGCAGGTGCTATCCAATCCTTAGTATGCCACACTGTGATGATTGATTCTCCAAAAGTCAGGGCTAATATATTTCTCTGACTAATGCTTTTGCTGTAATACTGTAAATGGCATTCATCTCTGATGCAGAGGTTTTGTATCATGTATAGAACCTAACTGCTAGTTACAGGTTGTGCAAAATCTCAGATCTCATGAAGTTTCTAACTTAACAGGCAGAAAAAGATTGTTCACGTATTAAGCTCACATAAGTAATGAAATACACCATAAATACCCACAAGAATGCAAATGATTCTGGGTTGCAGAACCATCAATCACTAAGAGAAACATTTTCACTTGTGTTGTATAATTACCTTTATCCAATTCTGTGGTTTCAATACCCAAACATTCTTTGGGGATAAATGAAACAAAGCAGTGTTCTTTAGATTTATGCCTCTGACATTCTAATTTAAAGGTAGAATCATTTAATTTTTACCACTTCTGTAAAACTGAACCTTGGAGGTCATTAGTCCAAGCTGCTCACATTTAGAATTTCAACTTTGTAATTGGTAAGAATCTACATTTTCCAACTATTTTGTTATCACCAGAAGGTTGGAATGAAAGAAAGTTAGAATTAATAAGGCTGTTATACAAATGAGTTAAAACCTTTGAAAGAAATTATAGAATCACTAGTGTAGTTTGAGTCAATACCAGCCACACAATAAGTGAGGATGAGCCACTATTAATTCTCAAAGCCACCTCATGGTATAAGTGCAACCAATACCATTTAGAAAATTAGAAAATCAGGTCTCATAATGGTCACCAAGGGAAAAAAAAGTTAGTAAATGGAAAAGTTGGACTGAGGCCCAGTTCTTCTGGATCTACATTCTTAGGTTGCTTCCAGTTTTTATTCTAAATACTCCCTTTTTCATAAATATATAAAGGAAAATAAAACTTTATGATGGAAATAACTGATTATTTAGTATATGAATGCTTGCTTTTGAGTACTGGTTTTCTATATACATAGTATATTTGTGCAATTCAAGAATATGGAATTTAGAGTTGGCTGCATAATAAATGATAACATTAGAACAGATTGGGAAAGTTCAGTGTACTTGTCACTAAAATGTTCTAAGCGGGAGAATTTGATTGCAGGTGTGTCAGGTATGCTGCCAGTATTTGTTGTTTCAAAACAAATATGCTTACATTTCCCCTAATGTTGACAGCAGAAGAAGAAGGAAAATATCGAAGTAGGGTGGGTAAAGTTCATGGAATTTTTACCTAAAAGATCCTGAAGTCTGTTATTCCCAGAGATCAGTAATTTTTAAGAATGATGAGTCTGGAAACATAGCATTTCATTAGGGGACTGGTTCCTAAATTATATTATGTATCTATAATTGGCTAATTTTCTCAAATTCATTCATTGTTGTTTTTCGTACCTTTTTGTGGATCATTTAATCTACACATAATTTATTGTCTAAGACATTTTCCAACAACTTAATTTAAAAATAATTGTTTTTCAGTTAGGGTAGACACACTTTGATCTCAGAAGACTAGGTTATTGATTTCATAAAACTTCTTTCATTTGAATTTGAAATGCAAGCATGTTAAAAGTAACAATATCCAGATATGTGTCAAAAACATGCCTTATTTAAAACTATGTATAACAGATTATAATTATGAATAGCATGTTAAGTTCCTTTCCATGGAGATGTGAGACACAAACAACATTACCTTTTGCATACATAGCTGTATAAGGGAGCACAGGCAATTTGGCTAAAATGGAAATAAGACCCAGTTTCAGCCTTCACGGGAATCACTGATAGTTAGAAGACAGACCTGTGTAGAATTCAAGTAGGAAATTAAAAATGTGCAAGCTTTGAATGACAGGCCAAAGAGCAATTAGTATCAATCCAAGATTTGCAAGCAGCAGAGTAATGTGATTCATATTAACTTTTTTGGAAAGTTTCTCTGGTTTATGAGTTATAGAGACAGGATTCAGGAAACTGTATTAGCATGACACTGTACGAGAGTACAGGTAAGTGGCAACCTATCTGTAATAGAGGGTAATATATCTGGAACAAAGAAACTGATCTTCTTGCTCCTTTTCATTCTGGGAAAACCACATCTGAAGTTTGAAGTTCACTTGAAAAGAGGCACCAATACAGGAAATATGCTTATGTTAACAAAGCCATGTGCATGTGAGATGTAGGCAAGTGCCTTGGATACTTCACTCTCATTGCTGGAACAAAATACCGGATGCCCACAATTAAGGAAGGAAAGGTTTATTTAGCTCACAAGTTGTAGACGTTTCAGTCCATACTCAGCTGGCTCCAGGCAGAGTGGCATATGGAGGAGGGCAGCAGTTCATGGCAGCAGACAACAGAAAAAACAGCAAGAGCAACAAAAGGAAGAGTGGTGGCAACAGCAGCAGCAGAGAGCAAGCCTCCCTCCCTTCCACATATTTCATTGAGGCTATCCTCCCCAGCTGGGTATAGCACTCACATCCATAATCCCAGCATTTTATCATGAGTTAATCACAACCTTTAGATGTCTGCTGCCCCATCAGTTGCATGAGGCTTTGGGGGTACAACTAGACTCAAATCATAACAGCAACTAACATAGAGACCTATGAAGATATTATAGAGGAGAATCATTGAAGAAGGAACGTTTTTACTTAAGAGGTATAACTTTGAATGCCTGTTTTTAAAATGAATTTCTATGTCTTTATGAAAAACGTTTGAAAAGACCCAAGCAGATGAACAGAACTATTGACTCCACTAGTAAAGATCAATAACTAGGGCACAGGCTCTGGGATATCATTCCCAAAGATGGAATTATGCTCCCTAGGTTTAAAATACAAACAAGTGAAATTCATTTTTAAACTGCATTTTATTAACCATGGAGGATTTGAAACATTTCAAGTGTCCAATAGTCACTTATGGTTACCAACTACAGTGTTGGGAAGTACTAATCTCATCAGTTATCCACAAGTTTTCAGTCATTAACACTCACTAAAAGCTCGTCAACAGTTTTTGGGACTCTCACCTGTTCCTAATTTAGTCTTAGATGCATTCATTTTCCACAAGCCCTTTAATCCATCTCTTTATTCTCAATAATATGTTGCTTTTCTCTTCTTAGTTGCTAATTCAAATGATCCCACCACCCTGACATAGTATCTATAGTTTCTTAACCTCTGATGTAAATTCTGTCCTTCTGTTTCCTGATTCAAATATTTTATCCTTCCAGATTTTCCCTTAGCTATTTTCACTATGCTTGCTCTTTATTGCCATTAGTGTAGTAACACTTTAACTAATTTTCACCCCACTTTGAAAAATTTATATCCAATTTAAACTTTAAGATAATTCTATGAATCATCCATTCAACTAAATTTCCACATGATCTTCATTTCTTTGCCATAATCTCAGTTTTTTGTCCATCATTTCTTTTCTTTTCTTTTCTTTTCTTTTCTTTTCTTTTCTTTTCTTTTCTTTTCTTTTCTTTTCTTTTTTTTTTTTTTTTTTTTTTTTTTTTTTTTTTTTTTTTTTTTTTTTTTTTTTTTTTTTTTTTTTGTGGTACCAGGGAATGAACTCAGGACCTTTTGCTTTCCAGGCAAACATCTATTCTACTGAGCTACCTCCCTGACCCCTCTATCATTTCTTAAACTCTGTTTCAAACTTTGTTCAATGTCTTATATGTATCAGGTCTCAGGGTTTTCAAACCAATTTTCCATTACCTAGACTCCCTTACTCCATCTGGTTACAGTTAAATGTCACTATGAGAAACCTCCCTATCTGATTCCTGACTCCTCTTTGGCTGGGTCAGTTCTGGTGTCTTCGAAGAGCATGATATATATTTAGTGCCATAGTACTTGTCACAAGGTTTTATGCCTGCTTTTTATTTATGTATTAGCTGATAAAATATTTTCTTAATAAAGAAAACATAGTCTAAATGTATCCATCAAATTGTCTTTATTGCACTATCCACTATCATTGTAAAGTTATCAGCGCATAGGAGACCAAGCCTTTATCATACCAGGTTTGAGTGCCACTTCAGACCCAAACCATGACACCTTGGAGCAGCTTAAAGATATAGTTTCCTGCTCTATATAGATAAGGACATTGACTTGTAGAGAACTGTAGATGTTCATATTGTTTTTCTGTTTTACATTTTAGGGAGGTTAAGTACAATAAGAAGTTTGCACATTTAGTAAGTACTACAGCCGGAGCTGTAAATAAAATGAACTTACATCAAAGCTGAAAGCTTATCAATGCATCCTTTAGCCAACCTTCATGGGCTCTATATTTTCTCTATATCTGTCACCTCATTGCCAATTTTATTAGCTCTCCCATCACTCGGGCAAACTTCTGGACTCTCACAGTTGAAAGGAGGAGAAGTGTCATTTGGCTCATGGTTTCACAGGATTCAGTCCATGATCAGCTGAGATACATCCAGAACCATCATGTCAAAGCAGCATTATGGGGCAAAGTTGCTCAGTTATAGGTCATCAGGAAGCAGTGCAAAGGAACAGTGCCAGCAAAAGAGGGGTCAGCAATAACATATAGTCTTCCAGGTCTTGCCTCTGTGACCCATCTGGACACACTGAGAAGTTTCCTTTATAATCCTCTAGGTATCTCCCAAAGCCAATCAAGCTCATCCCATGAAATTTAACTACCACAACCATGTATTATCCTCTTGGGCTAGACCAATAAGGAAAAAGGTCACCTGTTGTTCTACTAAAGTCATGTGATGCATCTTTCCCTATGAAAATTGTATCTCAGGAACCTTCTTAATAGCATATATTCCTGACACTGACATAATTAGTGCTCTGTGAGTCTGCATTGCTGCTATCTATTGTCTTAGATGTAGTGAGCAGGGTTTATTCAATCCAATGGGCTGGAAACATTTTTTATCTTCTCAAATACCAATTTTCTCATCTGTTAAGAGTAAAAAGTAACCATTCCAGGGATTTTTCTGAGTATTACATAAATTATCTTTAATCCACTTGGAAAAGTATATAATTCTTCATAATCATTAGATATTAGTATTTTTTAAATGTTTAGTTAACCTGAGCATTGCTCACTTTCAGATAATTGATAGGGAAAGAGGAATTATATAATAGTTGCTTTTCTTGCTGCATAGTGTCAGTGTATTTTTGGAGGTACAGTGTACCCTCAGTGGTGTAATTAAGAATATATAATCCATAGAGCCACCAAAGTTAACATGTTGCAGGATTTCTTACAAAAATCCCTATAGTTGTTGACAAGTAAAAGCCCTGGGTGTATAAATGATAATCAGGTTTAAAATCCCAGGGACACACAATTCATAAATGCTTACAACAATGTTCTTTATTGATTTTTTGACAGGGTGCACATACATTGATAGTGAACATAGGATGTAAGGATTAAATCAGGAAAGAGAGAATTTGCGATGGAGATTGTTTATGATTTGGGGTCTCCATATTGAGTTCTACCTTTTTTATTAAAAAAAAGTAAAAAGAAATTAGAAAAGATATAGAATTTCAGTAAACAAAATGATAGAAATTCAATAATGGTTGTTATATTGCATGTTGTTGTTGTATTCAAGTTAGTTGTTCAGATTACCAGATATAAGCATGCAAAATTGGGAAAAAATAAGAAAAATTAAAAATGAAATAAAAATTGAGCTCCTTTCAATAGATCAACAGAAATCAGCAGTGCAGTTATCCAAAACATTCTGTGTATAGATGTATATAGTTCTTTTTCTCCTTTCTTTCTTTTCTCCTTTCCCTCATCCCAGTTGTTCTTTACACTCCTCAGATGGAAAAATACAAATAGCAAAAAAAATATAAAAAAATGTTCAACATTATTGTTCATTTGCAAAATAAAAGTTAAAGCAACTGCGATTCCATCTTATCCCAGAAGAATGGTTATCTTCAGGAAATCAACCAATAACAAATGCTAGAGGGGCTGGGTGAAAAGCACCCTTCTCCACAATTGGTGGGAGTGCAGACTGATACAACCACTGTGGAAATCAGTGTAGTGATTCTTCAAAAATTAATTCAGATATTACCTTCTTGGGTATTTTTCCAGAAAACTTGAAAACATCCTACCACAGTGATATATATGCACCCATGTTTATAGCAGTGACATTTGTTACAGCTAAATCTTGGAAACAACCAAAAATGCCCATCAACCAAGTAATGGGTAAAAATGATGTGGTATTTTTATACAGTGGAATATTGTTTTTGGTTTAAAATGAAAAGTTTATTTGTTCAGTACACCAATAGGATGCAAGTACTGTCATGACAAATATACAGAAATATGTAGATCAACATAAAACAGTGTTGTAAATGAAGGACAATTTCTTTAATGAGAAGACAATATGCTCCCAGGAAGAATCTTTTCTTTAGTTAATTAAACATTGCAATAAAATAAAGGGTAATGGATTAAGTGGAAGTCAGCTTGCGAATTTTTCTTAAAAATAAAGTTCCAACTGTATTAATCCATGCTTGTTATACACTGTAACTAAAATTTCCAAATAAGCACAGAAGGAGGTAAAGTAGATAGTTACCTTTTTGCTGGAATAGTCCAGAGGAAAATAGTTACTACAAATATAGCAGGCAAATTGTTAGATTGACCAATCTAGAAGAACATACTGTACTAAATTTCAGTCTCAAATTGTGCTAAATGCTGATCATTAGTATGGCACATTTTGGTCCATGATGTGGTTTAATGCCAAGACTTCACGATTTGTTACAGAAACATAGACTACTGTTGCATCTTTAAATTTTTAAATATATTTTTAAAAGCCAGGTATACTTTCACAAAGGCAGTTTTTCCCAGGAGGAATTTACAGGAAGTAGTCTGGGGTGCGTCGAGTAACATGAGGTTCTCCATGACGAGATGCTGGGTCAAACTGAAGCAAAGCATATTTTAAGGTATTATCCAATTCCATCATAGCAGCCTGGTTTCCACAACGGTAGCAGTAATTGGGTGTACTAAATATGGTAACCAGATTCCGATCATGACACCAATTGTATCCCTCCATTACTAGCTGGTGGGCACGAGAAACCAGTGTGAGACCATTGGCATGGGTAAATGTTTCAGAGATATCTTGTACAAATGTGTAGCCAGCACTATGTGGTGAAATATCCCATCCACCACGGTCATCTGGGTCTGACCACAAGAGATCGCACATTTGACCCTCACGTGGATCTTCCTGTAAGTGATCCAGGGCCTATGGATGGAGAGAGGCCGCCATGGAGGCAGAATATCTGTCTACTAAAGGTGTAAGTGGAAGGTAATCAAAGAGATCTGTAAAATATTTCCAAACATAGACATTTATCATAAAAACGATACACTTGGGTAATTTGTTGGCTTTCATGATTTCCTCTCAGTATGGTAATGCGTTCTGGATAATGCACCTTTAATGATAAGAGTCACAGTCTCCACAGAATAATAACCTCTGTCTATATAGTCGCCCATGAGTAGATAGTTGTATCTGGTGATTTTCCACCAATTCTAAAGCGTTCCATAAGGTCATGGAATTGGCAATGTACATCTCCACAGACAGTAACAGGACAATGAACCTCTTGCACATTTGATTATTTTGTTAAAATTTCCTTAGCCTTTTCACACAGGGTTCGCACCTGGTTCTCCTTCAGCTGCTTGCACTCGTTCAGCTGCTCGACCCACTGATCCAGCTTCTTGTTGAACGCCTTGTCGTCCATGGCGGCCCCGCCTGCCCCGCCCCCACCCCTCCTTCACCCCCTCCCGCCCTGGCCTCCAGGTGCCCTAGCCACGCCCGCTGCCCCCGGCTGCCGCATCCCTCCCGCAGCCAACAAGAGCCCTGTGCCTCCTTGGCAGCGGCCTCTGGAAACCACGCCTGCCCTGCGCCGCTTGCTGCCACAGGGAGCTGCTGGGGAGAGAAGTGCGGGTCCTGCTGGAGAGTAGCTGCTAGCTTTGCCGCCTCTCAGCCACCAGCCTCAGTCGCCTATGCAGTGGAATATTACTTAGCTATAAAAAAGATAAACTCAAGGCTTTTATAAGTAAATAGATGCAACTAGAGATCATACTCACAAGTGAAATAAATCAGATTCACGTGTTTATACATTATATAATCTTCCTCCTGTAAGAACCTGACAGAGTAAGTAGATTCTGGATGGTAAAATTGATACTGTGAAAGTGAAATAAATCATTCAAAGGGAACTGGATACAATTTCTGTTCCAGTCGTCATTTGATGCCATCTGCAATGATGCCATGGTCTAAGGAACTTAACAGTAACCAGTAAAGCATACTCTCAAATTTTTCCAAGATGAACAAAACATAAATTGTTCAATTGGGATGGGGGAAAGGAGGTCTATCTTTTTTTTTTTTTTTTTTTTTTTAGGAGGTCTATCTTTTATTCTGACAGTTTCATTATTTTCAAAAGGAAGCTTCATTGTAGAACATCTACTAATAAGAGCTAGATCAAATTTCTGTTTCAGTCTTCATTTGATGCTATCTGCAATGATGTCATGGTCTAAGGAACTTAAAAGTAGAAGCCCTTGCCAGGGAGATGGCTCAGCAGAATAAGCACTTGCCTGGCAAGCACAAGGGCCTGAGTTCAATCCCTAGTTCCACAAAACAAACAAAAAAATTGTCTTTGTTGTTGTCAAAGCCATCTGAGGTGACCCACTCAGTTGTCTCATAACGATTCCCATCATGCTTTGTGACTGAAGCCCTAAAGGCGGTAAGCTTGAGCCCTCACCCATTACCCAGTGCTCTTCCAGCCTCCAAGAGTAAGTGTGAATTAAGGTGACTTGTACCATTCAGACCCCTTCTTTTTTTTTTTTTTTTTTTTTTTTTTTGGTCTTTTTTTTGAGACAGGGTCTCGCTATGCAGTTCAGGCTGGCTTTAAGCTCACTTTGTAGCTCAGGCTGGTCTCGAACTCACAACAATCCTCCTGCCTCAGCCTCCCGAGTGCTGGGATTACAAGCATGCGCCACCACGCCCGGCTCAGACCCCTTCTTCATGAGTAAAGATGCAGGGATTGGTACAAATAGTGTATTTGGGAGGTGGCCCAGAAATACAGGCTTAGAGATTAAATAAAACACAGCAGGCAGCACGATGTGCTGATCACAATAAGCACGTGACAACTGCAAATGTTATCCTGAAATAATTCAACTTACAAGTACCTCCCTGGCTCTACATAGAAGTATGCAGAGCTATAGGACTGGAGTCATATGTGACCAGGCCTGTTGGTGTCTTCGTGTCTAATCAGGCCGCAGTGGACTTTTTTCCACATATGCTAGGAAGTGCAGCCCCTGGGGCTAGCCAGCGTGTATGAATCCCCTGGCGAGAATGCATTAGAGCACTGAGGCGGAAAGAAGTGAAGGGCAGGATCAGACCTGCCCCGTGAGAGATGAAGCAATCGCCTCTGTCTGGGAGCTGGAAACCTGTGGAGGGCTGTCTCACTGGGCTTAATGGAATCTCTTCAAACATAAATACAAGTTGATAAAAAGTGAAAAAATAATAATAAGGAATTTGAGGGGAACGTATTTAAAATTCATATTATAGTGAAGAACCACCACCTTTTCTTTTTTCTCATGTAATAAGAGAAAGCACCTTGCCAGCCAGACACAACATTCTCTAGCATCTCCTGCAGTGTGGCACGGCCCTGGGACTACGTCTTCACCCATTGGGCTGAATGTACCACATCCTCCTCTTTTGCTCTGGAGGAATTGTTCTTCCCTTTCCTGGAAGCTCTGGACTCAACTTCGATTATATAGCAGAGGGATGTTTTATTTTGAATGTTAACTTGGAAAAAGGTGCCCCTACTAAGATAAAATGCTTAGGTTCAGAACAGCAAAACTAACATACCAAAAAAAAAAAAAAAAACTACTGATCTTTTATTTATTTATTTTTTATTTTATTGAAGTACAAATATCAATCAGACAGTTTCAAGACACCTTAACAAGACAGATTCGACAAATTAATACATTGCAAACTGTTTTCATAGTGTTTTGGTATCGTACAAGGTGCATACATGATATTATATTTACAGATATTATTTTAGCAGGTGTCTCTTATCAGTAAATTAAGAGTGTAGCTGCTTACTTATCTTATTTTTTTAACAATAGTTTTGTCTTTTTTTAATTTATTTTTATTTTATTAAAATACAAATGTCAATCAGACAGTTTCAAGACATCTTAACCATACAGATTCGATGAATTAATACATTGCAAACTGTTTTCATAACGTTTTGGTATTGTACAAGGTGCATACATGATATTATATTTACAGGTATTATTTTAGCAGATATCTCTTATCAGTGAATTAAGAGTGTAGCTGCTTACTTATCTTATTTTTTTTATACCTGAATTATATCAAAAATTATTTTCCTAGTTGATGACCGTAGTACTAGAAGCCAACATAATATCCTGTCCAACCACCATAAGTGCAGATCTTGCCTCTCATAGGATTATTTTTTTTTCTCATAGGATTATGTAGAAGCACAGTGTTATCTATCCCAACTGTACTGTGTATACACACACATCATGATTTTTCTTTCTATACCTCTTCCTTTGTCTACACACAAATCTACTGATCTTACACATTCATATGCACATGATTCATGCCACCACCTCCCAGGCAGTGACGTCAGCTAACAGGATTTCTCCCTCCTGTCTATAGGAGGAGGTTGAAATCACTTCCAAATTGTGTGTCACAATCTGCAAAGCCCAGCTGGGTATTCTTCATAAAGTTACTTGAGGTCAGTGCCCCATGTCCAGGGACAGTAGAGCAGGCCTGGGGTTTACAATCTTTCACTAGGAAGGGAGGTCACAGCAGCAACCAGTATTAGCCCAGATACTCACGCCTGCCTTCCTTGACTTCCTTTTCAATGCACCTTGTTTATAAAGCTTGTTTTGAGAACATAACGATGGTTGCCTTTGTTTTAAAAACTTTTCTTTAAAAACATAATAAACTTTACATACCAAAAAAAAAAAAAAAAAGTAGAAGCCCTTGATCCCTGAGAAGTCCAGTTATAAATGGATCACTGCTACAATTATGAATATGCTGCATTATGGACTTCACATTATTTTTTTGAAAGAGAAAGTTAGTAATATGTGGAGTTGGTTCAAGCCATGTATTGAAGCACTAATAATTGATTACTTCTCAAAGTAAGACATAAAATACAAATATAATACCTATTAAAGAATCTTACATAAAGAAGGTGTAAAAAGACTCTAAAAAATTTTGTTTGAAATGAAGAGAGGAAAAGTCTGTTTCATTAAACCCAGTAAAACATACTCTCCAATTTTTCTAAGATGAACAAAAAATAAGAACACATTTTATCATTGCCCCTCATTCATGCTGAATTTCTTTCTACCCCCAAACTTCCATTTGACCTTTTCATGCTGCTGAAATAGCCAGGGATGTAGCTCAACAGAACACATGGATGGCAAGCATGAGGGTCCTTAATTCAATTCCTGGTGCCCTCCAAAACAAAACCTAAAGTGTTTACTGATAAAATAACATTTATCCAGAGTGATCCCTGTATCCAAGTTATTTAGATTTATGTCTGGTATGTCCTTGTCAGTACCTTTCACAAACAGATAGTTTTGGATTGAATAGAGATTCTCCTAAAATATTGTTTATATATAGATACCATTTAGTATACCTGAACATTTACACATGGAATGGAAGAAGAACTAGTCAAAATAAGTAAATAAAGGGGAAATATGTACAATTGTATCATGGTTCAGGAACTTAATTCTTTCCATAATTCTGGTTACAAAACAAATTAGAAAACAAATGAATGAAATGTTTCCATAAGGTCAACATTGAACTTGATTCAGTTCTCATCTAATTTGGTTTTCAACAAGAATTATGGAAATAATTATGTTCATGAACTGAGGCATCATGTTTTTAATAGTGGTTGTTGTATTAATAAACTACACAATTAATAAAATGAAAGAGCTGAATATAATTATAGGCACATATCAGTGGTGTTAAGAATGACCAAATTTTGTGATTCATCTATATAGCCAACTGTCTAGAAGCTTAATGCTTTCTTGGCACATACATACGAAAATAAATAAAGTATAAAATTTCCCAAGGAAAAATAGCTTATTTACGAATTATTATAAAGGTATAAAGTTTAGAGCACAAAAAATTCTACAATTAATTCTACTTTAGTTAATATGATGGGATAGATATTAAGGGTTCAACTAACAAAGCTACACTGTGGACAAATTATAACAAGGTAACTTTTAAAACACTGCTGTATTTTAAGAAGCCTAAGAAGATTCACAAGGAGACTCATAAAATGAAACGGTGAACGGATCCTCTGAAGGTCAGTTGTAAGGAAAGTCAGATTTGCTTTGTGAACAAAAGTCAATTATAGTTTTGGAACTGAGATCTTCTTTCTCCTGATTATACAAGATATAGGAGGTAAATTGAAGTAACTACACTGATTCTACACCAGTGAAGAAGGCTTTCTTGTTTGAGGTTTCTAAATCCTCCTCGTCTTCTGGAAAAGGAGGCACCAGCTCTCTTTGGAGGAAGGCAACTTAATGCTTCAGTGTTCTGAAAAATTAAAATTCTATCATGACAGGACTCTATAAGACAAACTCTGTATGAAATACTTAAACAACTAAATTCAAATGAAGTAAAATTAGTGATCAGTGGTACATTACAAAAATGGCCAACATATATAAAAAAGAATTTAAGACAGCAATAAAAAATTGTTATAATTTAAACACATAGAATTGGTAAAAAGAGCAGATTAGACATAACTAAAGAGAGAGAAAAAGTATAGTGCAGTTCAAAACAAATTCCACTCTGTGTCACAGAACAGATTGAGAGTATGAGCAAGTTTGAGACATTGAGGTATGAATGAGAAAGTACAGATTTTATAAATGGCGTTACATGAAGAGAGAAGGCAGAGAACACAAATGAAGAACTGCAGATTTCAAACTTTATGAAATATCTGATTCTGTAACTTTATGAACAATTTTGCATCCACAAAGCATAATTAAGAGGACAACCAACATCTAATCATTTCTGCCCTAAAGAAAGATAAACTTGAGCCATTTGTAGGAAAATGGATGAACTTTGAGACCATAATGTTAAATGAGATAAATGAGACACACGTTTAAACATTGCATGATTTCTATTGCATGAGAAATGCTAATTATACATAAAGATAAAAATAAATTAGAAATAATAAGAAGCAGGGATATGGATCTTTCTCAAATGGAGGGTATCAAGAGATGGAGCAAAGAGTAACAAAGAGGAGGAAAAGAGGATGAGAAAGCAATTACCATGTGTTGTACATATGGACCAACTTGACACAAGCACTGTTACCATTATGTACTTCAAACAAGGACTAATAAGAAAACCTAAACATTAAAAAAGGAAATAACATAGGCATCTAAGACATATGATATCATTCTGAGCAAATAAAATGATAAATGTGTATGCAAAAACTTGAGAAATGCTAGGTACTACTTAATGTGGAATTTAAAACAGGAAAGAAGATGAAAATAGGAAGCAAGAAATTCCTTTTTCTGGCAGAGCTGGGGATTGAACTCAGGCGCTTGTGCTTGCCAGGGAAGTGCTTATTCCACTGAGCCATCTCTCTGGCCCCAGAAATAAGATGTTCTTACAAAAGTATCATGCAAGTTAGGAAGACCTTGAGTTCAATTAGTGTTAAAAAGTGATGTAAATTTTATTTTATTTTTTAAATTTTTGTTCATTTTAATGAGAAAAAATATAAAATAGCAATGAAACAGTTTGAAAACAGTTTAGTGGGATGCATTGTTGTCTTCATAGTAGTTATTCAGAGGACAAGATGCTGACATGATATCTTGCTGAAACAATATTAGTACAGACCTTTATTCTCAATGAACTAAGAGAAAGTAGCTGTATATCTGTATATCTATCCATACTCTCTCATGTATACATATTTTTTTCTTTCCCTCCCTTTTATTTTTCACAAAAGAAACTGTTCTTTATTTACACTTTTGTAGAATTAATAATGCTTGATACTAGATTGCTTACCAACTGATTACAAACCTTAGCCAGACAAGATGTCCATCTGAGGAGTGAGGTACCTTGTTTGCTTTTTGGCACTGGGCCAAGTCGCATCTACATATATTTGATCAATTTTCTAGCTCCATGGCTCCCAACATATCCCCTTTTTTTCATTTTGATTTTTTCAGAGATGGGTGTTCCACTGCAGTTAGAGAAACTGTATTTGGAGAAGTCTTTAAAGGCCCTTTTCATATTTGAAACCAGTCTAAAGATTGTAGGTACTTGAATTCATCAAAATAACCCAATATAGTCCAATAGTCCATAATAGTAGTGGGTTATCAGCAGAACTGGCAATTGTCAGAAGTTATTGATTTCAGCCTTTTACAGCTCAGTATATTAATATGGCTTTACTTTTTATACATCATGGTTATACTTTTCTGCTGAATTGTTAAGACCATGTTACAGCAAGACCTATATAACTATAAATGTAACTTTTGTATCAGACAAGGCCAGTCAAATCTCCTCAGGATTTGTGCTGGAACCATGTACAGCACGTTGTAGATCTTCTGTCAGTGTCAGCCATCTGGATGAGTCACGGCCATTATTTGACCATTTTGCTCTCTGTGAAAGCCTGAGAGAAGTTCTTCTCCCTAGGTGACTCTCCTTCGACACACTATATATCGTCAGTTAATTTTCTCTTGGCCACAAAGCCTGCTTGATCAGAAAATTTTGAATACCATTGAGTTATAGGATGTCAGAGTGTAGGTACTCTTATGTCTTGAGTCCTCACTGAAGTGGAAGTGCTAGGGTCAAAGTATTGGCTATCCTTGTAGCCCCTCTTTTTCTCTAATTTTTGGTTAGCAAACTTTGGTTGTTAAACATCCAGAAGAGAAACTTAATGATGTTATTACCATGTGACAGACACAGTTGAGCTGAACATCACTAACATGGAACTGCTGTTTTCCAGCAACCATGGGTATCCTAAAACTTCAATCCCTATAGAATGTGAAAGAAACAATTACATACTTTTACACAAAAATGTACAAATCAAACCACGTAAAAAATTGTAGCAAGTCAAGATATTTTGTTCTTGTTTCTTGCTTTCTATTATCTTTTTAAAAATTACTTTAAAGAGAGTATGGCAATAACTGGCATGAAATTAGAAGCAATGTGCATTTAAATGACCAAAATGACAGGTTAATCAAGCATGGTTTTAGTATTACACATTGCTATCCTCAATGCAGTTGCTTAGTTCACAGATAGCAGCATATAGAGTTAGTCAGGGTGAGAATTGTATCCATTAACTGCTATTTTCAAAAACCTGATGGAGATTCTTAGGACCATTGCCTTAACCATATTGTTTAAATAAATATATGGTTTTGCCCCTGCCGTATTTCCTAACTTTTCTCCTTCGTCTATCTTCACTGTTTAAACTTTACATTCTCACTTTCAATTTAACTATGTTATACTTTTCAATTTGTATTTCTTCTTTTGAGTTCTTACCTTAGGGAGGCAATCGATATTTATACATATGAGTGGTTTATTTCACTTATGAGCATGTCTTCAAGTTTCATCCAATTATATATGTATGCTTCAAGTTTATTTTTATTTATAGGTGAGTAATACTTCATTATATAAAAACATCACATCTTTTTCATCCATTCCTTAGGTGATGGGCAGTTTGGTTATTTCCAAGATTTGGCTATAACAAATTGTGCTGCTATAAATATAGGAACACATATATCACTATGATATGTTTTCAGTTCTTTTAGGAAAATTTCCAATAGGGGGATAGCTGGATCGAATAGAATTTCCAGTCCTAGTTTTTTGAGGAGTCTCCACACTGATTTCTATAATAATAGCACCAATCTACATTTCCACCAGCAGTAGTGAAGGGTTCCTTTTTCCCCACAGCCTGTCCAACATTTGTTGTTGTTTATGATAGCCATTCTTTCTGGGGTGAGATGGTGTATCAGTTTTGTTTTAATTTGCATTTCATGAATGGCCAGTGATATGGAGCATTTTTTCATGTATTTAGTAGCTGCTTGTATTTCTTCCTCTGAGAAGTATGTGTTCATCTCAGATGCTGATTTCTGGATTGGGTCTTAAAATTTTGTATCCCTTATATTTTGTAGTTCTTTATAAATTCTAGATAGAAAACCTTTTTCTAAGTGCTTATTAGTTAAAATTTTTTCCCGAATTTGTGGGTTGTCTTTTCACTCTGTTGGTAATTTTGTTTGATGTGTAAAAACTTTTAAATAAGAGGAGGTTCCAGTTGTTAATTCTTTCAGGTATTTCCTGTGCAGTTTGATTTTTTTTTCCTGAACTGTTTGTCTACCCCTGTGTCTTCAAGATTTCTACTTACTTTCTCTTCCATGAGATTTAGTGTTCTGTTTTAGTGTTTAAATCTTTAATCCATTTTTACTTTAGTTTAGTGCATGGTGATTGACCTGGCTCAAGTTTTTTGTCTTTCCATATAGAGAGCCAGTTTTTTCCAACACTATTTGTTAAAGAGTCTATCTTTCTTCCAGTAAGCATGTTTGGCCCCATTGAATGACATAAATTTTAGGTAAGCATATTTACACATATGTCTGTGACTACCAAACCAGAAAATTACTTAGAAGTTTTATATTACTAAGATCAAGTCAAAATATCTATCCCTGATTCTTGTTGGAATGTAAATGTAATACAGCCACATATAAAATATTTGGCATGACTTTTTCTCTAATGTTGCATCTATATATTCTACAATACAATAATTCCATTCCAATGAATAATTTTATCCTAAATGTATCAGCAGAACCATTCTAGCATGTTCAGAGATCTGCTGGTTAAAATATCAAAAATCTAGAAATAATCCCAATATAAATGTATATATTTGATGAAATTGGATATTCATACAGTAAAGATTCTTCACATCAATGAAAATGAATTCACTACAGTATTATGCAATAAAATGCAAGAAGCATGCACATATAATAGTGTAAGAGCTGGGAGATGGCTCAGTGGAATAAGCACTTTGCTAGCAAGCACAAGAGCCTGAGTTCAATCACCGGTTCTGAAAAAAAAAAAAAGTGTAAGAAATACCTACACAACTGAAGATCACAATCAACATCTTAACAATTTAAAAAATATAAAATGGTCTGGGAGATAGCTTGACAATCTAAGTGCCTGCCTGGAAAGCACAAGAACTTGGGTTTGATTGCCAGTACTATATGCTGTGCTGGTCCTGGAACCCCAGGTATGCTGTGCAGGCTGCTGAAACTGAGCCTGGTGGTGCACACCTGTAATCCCAGAACTGGGGAGGCTGAAAACAGAAGGATCACTATGAGTCTGGGCTGCATGGTGAGACCCTGTACCAAATAAATAAATAAATAATAAATAAGTAAATATTTTTTTAAAATAAGTTTGGATCTACCTAGGTCTTAACCATCCAGCAGAAAAGCATAAATGTATAAAAATGAAGTATACATCGTGAGCCCATAATATTAAGCTGAGCTGTAAATGGATATGGTCGACAATTTCTTTGAATAACTCCCTATGGTTGCAGAATGCTGGACTGTGTTGGATTGTGGTGTCGAGTTCAAGAACCTAAGGTAG
>PVKA01030549.1:0-27267 GCA_004027165.1 Ctenomys sociabilis | reverse complement strand
AGAGTGAAGTGAAGGGGTTAGTTATAGTTGGGAATATTCTTTGCGGACCATACACAGTGTGATATAGTTTTCAGTGATGAAGGTAACGGTGGTGATGGGATTGACCCTTACGATGGCGGTGATGGCAGTGGTGGTAGTGGTGCAGGTCATGATCACAGTGGTGTTGTGGTGGTTGTGATGGAGGAAAAAAGATCAGGAAAACAGTTATACCAGCAAGTGCTGAGGTGCCTTCAGGCTCACAGCCAGGCAAACCATTCATTCAGATACAAACTGGATCTTCTGCATTAATGATTCAAACCACTGATTCTGTAATAATACAGATGATAACTGTTAGCAGAAGAGTCAATTTCTGCTGTTTGCTTTGCTTCTTCAGGGGATTAAAGGTAGTTTCATAAAACCATCCTTGGATTTAGAGAATAAAGCAAATACACAGGAGGAAATATATCACCAAGGATTAAGAAAGCTTTATGTACCAGGATCAGGGTAGGAGGCACCCAGAAGCTTAGCAACAGGAATGAAAGAGCAGTTTCTTCACCTCTGCCATTGAAAATATACTTACAAAGTGAACTGCGAGCACAGGGGAAAGGTGGGTCACTGCACAATGAAGAGACCGGGGGTGGGGAGCAGCCAGGAGGATTTTAACTTGGTTTCAGAGGATTAAACAGGGCCACGAACATCATGAAGTAAATTTCCCAAAGGGGAAAAATTGGCAAGAAAGCAGAATCACATTTACAAATGAACATTGTTCTTTTAACAATCACGAGAAAAAGTGTTCAGCCTAGAAATGTATTCTGGAAGGAACATAATAGATGCATGTGTTCATTCATTTATTCATTCATTCCTTCACTTGTTCATTCTCAGATGCTTTTGTAGACCAGATTCTACACTAGGTGGTGATAGAAAAGACAAGTGCTGAGATAGTGTAATCTGTCTAAGGAGTCAGCAATCATGGAGGATAATGGAGGAGAGAGAAAGAACGAGAGAGAGAGAGAGAGAGAGAGAGAGAGAGAGAGAGAGAGAGAGAGAGAGAGAGAAAACCATAAACTGTTAAGTATTGTGAACCTCTGCTCCATGGGCTGCCCAGAAAGTTGGAGAACAGAATTCTTGCTGCCCTGGGGAGATCTTGAAAGAGTTCCCAGAGGAGAAATGATCATGAATAGGGATTTGCAGGGTAAATAGGGATGACGATGAGAAAAAAGTGGAGTCAGTCTTTAAGGCAAAAGCAAAAAATGAAAAACAGTTCTTATGTCAGTAGTCATTCTTGCAGGTAACAGTTACTAGGGGATGCTAAAATCCATGGCTAAAAGCTTTAGGACAGACAGTGCTTACACAGTCTCAAAAGTATCTCCACATATAACGTAGTGATTATAAAGTCAAAGATAGTAATCTGAAAGAATAAAAACCCAATAGAAACATCTTTCAATGGACAAGGTCAGTAATCCCAAAAGTGATACACATCCACATTTGGAAGCTCAGCTCTGATGCACCAAGAAAGACACACCATTCATGAGCTATTCCTATAAAAATGCATATAACTGCAGTCCAATTACAGGGAAAACCATCAGAGGGAACTTTAGCAAACTACTTGGGCCAGTACTATTCAACAGTGTTAATGCTCTGAATGACAAGGGAAGACTGGGGAATTGTCCTCTGCGGGCTGCTAGGAAGATGAAACCAAGTGCAAGTGGGAAGCTTGGATTTGTTGTAGAACAAATGAACAGATGAAATTTGAATAAGGGCTCTAATTTAAATATTTTTCTTTTGAATTAATTATATTTAAGCATGATATAAGATGTGAGGAAAGAGGACAAAGGGATATATGGGACATGTATGTACTGGTTTTGCACCTTTCTTAAAGTCTAAAATTGGTTCAATATTAAAAGACTAAAAGCATGACATGCTTATTTAAAATAGCAGGATTTGCACATTGGTGAATACATATGCTGATGAAACCATAGTGGTGGATATTTTGGGGAAGGTGATACAGGCCAAGTACTTCCTAAGTAATTTAAGTTGAATCCTATAGTGATGACAAGAGTCTGAGGAGGTTAAACAGAAAAGTATCACAATCAGGGATGTTTTTGCTTGGCCCTCAAGTAACAGTGTGGACAGGAAGGTAAAGATTCTGTAGGCATGGACTCTGTTTAAAGTGGACATTGTCCAGGGAAAGATTTTAGAGACTTCTACCAGAATAGTTACAAAGAGGATGGAACAAAATGACAATGTTCCACTTTTGAGAGATTAATCATGATTACCTTGGAACACAAAATTAAACATGAGTTTCGTAAACTTTTCTATACCATTTATCCACCTTCTTTCCTTCTATTTGGCAAGAAATGGAAACAAAAAAAAAAAACCCTGTACTCTCCTAAAGACTAAAGCTGCCAGCTCCTGCAGCTGATCAAGGCCCCTAGGGCTCAGGCTCCTCCAGCACTACTCCTTCAGGGTAGCTTTATTGCTTTGGAGATGGGGAGGGGTTGTAAGGAAAAAGTAAGATGAAGAAAAACCAAGGGAGATTAAGAAGGATTTTTCTTGAACTTCACAAAAAAGAGGGAGGGAAGGAGGAGAGAGAGTCAAAGACAGTGTGTGTGTGTGTGTGTGCGCGTGCACGTACGCATGTGTGTGTGTGAGAGAGAGAGAGAGACAGAAACAGACAAAGACAGAGACAGACAGAGACTTCCATGCCACCGCACTTTTTCTCTTTCCATTGCAATGCATTAATGTGGTTTATTATTCCCTTCAATGCTCAAGTACCCAGGTTTCCACTTGAGACTGTTTAGTTCTCCTGTGTTGTAATTTATTCTGGAGCTTCAATTTTAAAGGAAATAGAAGTGGGGAAATCTCCAGATAAGAAGGTTGCAGAATGTATCCTTCACCACCTCTAATCCATCCTGTATGCTCTACTGATTTCTTGAATGCTTCCTTGAAATTAGAGCCCAAAATGACCATCAGGTGGATTCATAATAAAGCAGATTTGATGAACAATGTAAGTAAGGAGGTACTTTCACCACTGGTCTCTCTGAATCTGCTAGGGACTTGTGCTTTTCTAAAGTTAGTATATCTCCCGTTCTTCCTAAGTGTTCTAATGAAGCAAAGTCTCCTGAAAAGGAAGGCTGCACTAGGTTCTTGCTTTGTTAATGTGTTCAGTGTTATTAGATTGCTGTCCTCATCGAGCAAGCAGAGGTGAAGCCTGCTCATGCTGGACATTTAAGTGAAACAGTAGCATGGAGCTCAGGGTAGATGGGACAGTGAGAAGAATTCCTGGAGTTCAAGTGAAACACTAGTCAAAAAGCTCTTCAGGTAAGTCATTTTGTTTTTTACTGACAAAATCACCAATAATCATACGTAACTCACATTGATTTCTAATTTGAATTGAGTCTTTTTGCTTGTTTGTTTGCTTGATCTTTGCAGGAGTAGGTTGTCCTGTCTTAGGAAGAAGAATAGAGAGAGGGATCCCTAGAAGTCCTGTCCATGAGTCCCTGGAGAAGATATTGATCCTCAGAAATAATAGTGTTGCCCTCTCACTTCCCATTTCCCTGTTCTTTTGTTTCTTTGGTTTTTGGCAGAACGAGATTGAACTGAGGGCCTTACACTTGCCAGGTAAGCGCTTATTCTACTTAGCCATCTCCCCAGCCCCTCCCGTCTCCCTATGTAGGGCAGATGGATGCATGAGCTGCCTGGCAAGATGGACCAGATGGCCTGCGACCCTGCTCTTCTACTTTTTTGATTATTTCTTCCTTCAGGGCATGCTTATGTGTGCTGGACTCATCTTTGCCTATAGTGTCTGAGCTGTCTTTAAGAGGCCTACACTTTTCTAGTGTAATTTGAGATTTGAATGCTGTTTTGTGTATGCAACTGTGCTTAAAACAGAAGCTCTTTCAGTTCTGAAATTAAAAAAGTAGAGACTGACCTTTCTATGTTTTTATAGATGCTGGAAGTACTTCCATTCTAAGCTTTGTAACCCACTGTTTTATCTTCTATTGCTCAGCTTTCACATGTGCAAATGAGATAATATCAGCGCCATTACAGACTGTCATTGATTAAATGAGTTAGTGGAAGGGGCTTAAAAATATTGTATTGTGTCTGTTATTACAGAATAATCTTACAGAATTTGAAGTGCAGCGAGGACAGCTGCTTTTTCTTAGGGTTCCCATGTGATCAGCCAGTGCTAGGTGTGTGCACACAAAGCTTGTATGATTCTGGCAGTGCACTAATGATACAAAAAATAAGAGAACCAATTACTGTAGTAGAAATGTAGTAGCATATGAACATCATAATTAAGACACACCACACCCCTGAGAACATGGAGATGGAAGCAACTGATGAAGCGTTCCTGCAGCTGTACTCAAGACAAGGTAAGAGCCTAGTACCTTCCAGCCCCGAAGGTGACCCTTCTCATCCAGGCTTGCCCCTATTTTCTGCCACTCCATGATCCATGCCCTCACATCATTGTCCCTGGCTAACCTCCTAGAGATGCTCCCTCTGATGTCAATACCTGAGACAACCATCCGTGTGAGTGATCAAACCAGCAGCTGAGGATCAAAATTATCTCTGGATTTGTGGCGAGAGAGAGAGAAGCCTGAGCTTGTCAGCAGTAAAGAGGAGATTGAGTACCAATCAGGTTGGCAGTTCCGAGAAACAAAATCAAGCTTTAAACAAGAAAAAAAAGTCTATTAGAAAGATATTTAACAAGGGCCGGCCAGATAGCTCAGCAGACTAAAGTGCCTGCTTACACAGACTCAGGAATGGTGTTTGTTCTCTGGAGTGCCCTGCCAGCCCAACCTCTGGGGAACGCTGCGATAGCAACTGAGACTGGCTGTGGGGTATCATGCCGGTAAGCCCAGTGTTTGGGAGGCTGAAAACAGGAGGAGCACTGCAAGTTCCACCTGTGTAGTGAGACCCTGTAGACTCTGTACTAAATACAAAAAATAAAAATATTTAACAGACCTCAGAAAAATAAGAAGCAATTTGGAAGTTGGGCATTTGGTGAAAGGTCCCTGAACTACACTGTAAAGTGATCTTTTGAGAAAAGCGCACCCTAAGACACAATTTCCAGTATCACCACCATGTGCAGGGAACTCACCCTATGCTACCAATATTTCTTCTTTGTTGTTTTTTTTTTTGTTGTTGTTGTTTTTGGTGGAATCGGATATTGGCCCTGGTGCTTTCCAGGCAAGTGCTTATTTGCTTACTTTATGTTGCCATCTCCCTGGCCCTGCAACCAATATTTCTGACTGCACTGATACCTCCCTATAAACAGTGAACAGCTTTGCCGTCGTGGACCCTCCATGGTCTCCAATACTGAAGTTTTCTGCTTTAAACTTGAAACAATAACATCAGTTCTCACTTTCTCGCATTGCTTATTCTATCATAGTTTGCAAAAGTGCAGTCACATCCCCCACTTCTAACTGCAACCACTTTCTCAAAGTGGTGTTAGAAAACATAGCCAGCTGGAAAACATAAATGTCTAGTGGACTAACAAGAAGCTTAGAAGAGCATGGGGCCAGTTCAAAGACTTAAATAATAGCTGATGCTACTAAATGCCTTACCCATTTTTCTCCCTTTTTTTCAAAATAATGAATGAAGATATTTTGCTATGGTCTGAATGCTTGGGTACCCCCTCTCGCAATTCATATACTGGCATCGAATCACCTGCATGATGGCAGGAGGAGATGATAGCTTAGAAAGTGATAAGATCAGGGGACAGATGTAGTACCTTTGTAAAAGTGTCTCCAGGGAGCTCCTGGTCCTCCTCTATGTGAGGATACAGGAAGAACGTGTCATGTATGAACCAGAAAGTGGTCCTCAACCAACAGAACTTGGGTTTAGACTTCCAAGTCTCCAAAACTACGAGAAAAAATTTTTATTTGAAAGATATCCACTTTATAGTATTTTGTTATAGTAACTCAAGTGGATTAAAATAGAGTTTTATGCAGGCTAGAACTCAGAAAAATAGGTGAAAGTCTTCCCCTGTGGATTTCTTTGATTTATCATTCCTTATGCAGTGGCTTTTTTCGCCCTAAAATGTTTAAAGTATACTGAACATAAATTAACTGAACATTTTTGAGCTATTAGCCTACAGGGGATACCTGTTTTGGCATTTAACAATGTGTCTTGGTAAAGATTTCTGCTCGTATCTTTTACAATATAAGAATTCTTGTTTAAATAAGGATAGTTTCAAACATTGCCTGAGAGTCAAAACTTTCTGTAACCTAGACTAAAATCTGTCCATTTGCTGTTATATTCTTTCCTCACTATGTGCATCAGACAGGCTGGATAAAACAGGCTTCTCCATGCCTATGATTCTTTGGCAAGCTTTAGGAATTGAGGCTCTGACACAAACACTTGCAGGTCTTGGCCCTGAATCTTGATACTTGGGTACTTAGGTCAAGTTTTCCTCCCTGAAATAGAAAGCAGCAATACTATAAAACAAATATTCACAAACTGTGTGTCATTATTTTTTCTTTACTTATTCGTTTGTTTGTTTGTTTTGGTGGAATCAGGGATTGAACTGAGGCTCTTGCCCTTGCCAAGTAAGTGCTTATTCCACTGAGCCATCTCCCCAGCCCCTTGTGAGTCATTATTATTGATCTGGTTTTACTGCCCTCACTGCTAATTTTCTACCTAACCCCCAAGATCAACCTGAAATCCAGGTGCTCCCCCAGAGCTATGCTGTGTCTGCTCTCCACCTCTCCACCTGCAAACACTACTGCGCTCTGCTGCCTGGTAAGCAGCACATCACAGCAGCATAGGCTGGTCTGTATTGTTCTGCTCTATTGTTCTCGTACCCATCCCTTATTTCTAGAAGTCAGAATTTACCTCACCTTTGGGTTCTCCACATAGAGATAAGTCACTTATTAATTTTTTCCTCCTATCCCTTCCTTTTGTTACTTAGAGTTAGGAAGTTACAGAATTTTAATAGAATAATGAGTTATTTCTTCAATTCCATTATATGACTTTATTTCCATAAACAGTTGCTGGAGGGTCCTGGGAAATGGCTCAGTAGAATAAGCATTTTCTTGGCAAGTGCGAGGGACTGAGTTCAATCCCCTGTTCCACCAAAAAAAGAAAAAGAAAAAGTTACTGGAGCCACACTCCAAGGTTCTTAGGACCAGCATTTCCTAAAATTAACACAAATAATTACCCTGGAGAAAGGCATCCAGGAAAAGCTTGTGGTCCTGAGAAGCAGAGGAATGACCGTGATTCATGGGAGGGGTGGAGGTTGGTAGCTCTTAATGATGCACAGAAGGATGGTTGAGAGCCCATAGCTGACTTGAAGAGCCAAGTCGGGGTGCTTGTGGTGAGTGTAGCAGCACCAAAGCACAGTCACTTTCACTTTCCATTTCTTCTTCTTTTGAAACAAGATTAATGGGCTCTGGTCTAGAGAAAATCTGTAGTAATGTAGTAATGAACCTTACTGGAAAAATTATATACATATAATTTTACACAGCTTGGACTCATGGTGGTCCACCTGTTTTCAGCCTCCCCAGAGCTGAGATTATAGACATGTACCACTACTCCTGGACTCTGGCTGTCTCAGCTAACCCTGAGAGCAGGGCTGACACTGTGTATGGTACTGAGAATTGAACTGCAGTCCCCACATGTGCCTAAGCTTGCCTAAGCAGGCACTTTAGTCTGCTGAGCTCTTACTGACCTCTGGGAAGATTCTTCAATGACCGTTTTTGATAGTGCAAACCCACTGGCCGCAAAACATACAATAAACTGACTAAAAGCTAGTTTGCCCTTTCTGTTTGGCAAGCAAGGGAAGATGACAGCCTTCACTTTTCCAAGCTTCCACTATGGCCCATTGGGTTTTGTTTTAATTTGGAGAAATGATGTATGTCATCAACTCACCCACTGAACTTTCAGATGTCTAGTTATTGTTACAGTAGTTACCATGTGTAGCAATGTTCAAGGAACAGGTACAGGGAAGATAGTGCTGCTAAACTGGGAAAGAAACAGAACAGGGTGTGGTGCAAGGTGTCTCCACCCATCCACACAGGTCAGCCTCGCCTCAAGTGCTAGCTGATATCTGTTCTCCTAGTCGACCTTAAGGGTATTTTTGAGCAAAGAGCAGCAGAGTGTTTGACCTAGAATAAATGTAGCTGTTATCCAAGAGTTTGGTGGACAGAGAAGTGCCCTGAAGCCAGGAGAGAGAAAGTGACACCTAGAGAAGGTCATCTGAAGTAAACAGCAGGCCCTTTTGTAGGTTTTAATGAGAACCAACTGTCAACAAAAGATACCTGATTATAGACCAGTTGCACTGCTTACTTCACATGACTTCAGAAAGGTTTCACCCTTTCTAAAGGGTAAAAGACCAAATGCTGGTCTTCAAGGCACTTGTTAGCACTCTGAGAGGCTGAGGCAGGTAGAGATTACAAGTTCAAGTCAGCTCTGGGCCATTCAGCAATTTAGTGAGAACTTCTCTCAAACTAGAAAATAAAATAGTAAGTTCGTGGCATGTAGTTCAGCCCCAAAGCTCAAGCACTAGTGCCAAAACGAAATCAAAACAAGAAGCAACTACTGGTGAGCACAACCTCTCCACCTCTGTTTGCCCCCTAAGCATCAGGCATAGTTTCTGTTACGCTGTTTTCTCTCCAGGATTTTTGCTTGCAACTTCCAGAACAATTTCGAAAAACAACATAATTTCAGGGTTAATGACTACGTAAAAAGGGGAGAGCTTGGCAAACATTATAGTGTATAACTAGCCCCAGCTGTGGAGCTACTGCATTCTTCCTTCCCTTCCCCTAATCTCGTTCTAACAATATACAATTATGAAAAACAGTTTATTTTTATGTATATAGCAAAACATTTGTTTTGCAACTCTTTAATACCGGTCACAAGCCCTGCCATGGTTCTGTCCCCAGTGACTGTATTATTAGCTTGTTTGTCATCTGCTCCTGGGAAGTTGGTCTGTGCAGCCTTATTTCTTCTGCCCTGCTGATTAGGAATTGGACAGTGTTGAAACAAGCTTGCTCAAATTCAGTAGATAATCTTGCCCAATATCAAACTTCTTATTTAATCCAGTTAGGACTATTCACCCCAATGCATTGCTTTAAATCCTAATCCATTGTTCAATACAGTTCCCAAATTAACAACTAGGGACTTGCATGGCTTGCATAAAATAAAAAAAAAAACCTGAGAATTCCTATTAATCTAATTTTTGTGGTACATCCTACACGGAGACTGCTTGTTGATTAGTTGTATTCATCTTTAAAGTTATATTTGGCAACTGCACTTGGAAAAAATTTACTCAGAATATAGTTTTCTCCCAAAAGTTCTAACTGTGACATAGAACAATAGAGTGAAACTCTTAATAACTTAGATCTATTGTAAATAGGAAACTCACATTGATAGTCAGGTGAAAAAGTTCTTGGAATCTTTGGCTGGTCCCCATTAGATTTGAACAGCTCTAAATTGTTTTCTCCAGGGATCTCTATTTCCAACACTTATTGATGATTATGGAGCAGGGAGAACAGGCCCTAAGCGGAGCTTCACACTTGATGCAATGCTTTGCTGTGGCTGTTGTGAAAATCTTGAAATTTAATCTTTGGATGTGTGCTTTGAAGTCTGACAAGAAGCTAGAACATATACTTGAGCAAAGAACACAGGTAAAAGGAAAGTTAAAGCTTTGTACCTAAAATGGCACTGTTTCCTGCTTTTGGAAGAAGGGTCTCAAATTTTCTTGTTTCCCTGAGTGAGAGGGAATTGTATGCCACAAATGCTCACTTCACCTTGGCCTTCTGTAATTGTGCCCAGCCCTAGGCCCTTCTGTGCTGCATTGCATTCCTCACACAGCAGCAGCACGGTGAGTGTTCATTTCTTCACCTTTCCTTTGCCAACAATTGCTTTCAACTACTTATTCAGCTCTTACTTGCTCCAAATGTTGTACACAGTACTTGGGCCATATTGTTTGTAAAATCACCAGTGCAGCACTCCATGACTGGTGATCTTATTGTTGTCATTTTAGAGGTTGAAGAAATTGAAACTTAAGTAACTTATCCTCACCCACATGTAAATGCCAGCCTGAAACTTAGAGCCTTATCAGGCCGCAGTCAGAGCAGAGGTGTAAAATAGCTGGGGGAGTGCTCAAATTAAAACATGATCTGAATATGGTGTTCTTCTTAATCCGCTCTGTGATTTCACTGAATTTTAACCTTTGATTGATTTATTTTGTCTTTTAAAAGAAGTATTTGTAATATAGAAATGTACTGCTTCCTGTCTACCAAAATTCTTAAGAAGACATCAGTAAAATAAGGATAACACTAGAACAAGTGACTGTTTACACTGGCTCATGTTATTTTCTTTATAGAAAGTATATTTGACTAATTCATTATTCAAAGATCTTTAGATAAAAATTTTACTTCTCATTGACTTAATTTTTTCTATTTCCTGATCTCTTTTTCTTCCTTTTTCCCCCCTCCACTTTATTTATAAAAGTATGAAAGACTAGCCAGATAGCTCAGCAGATTAAAGTGCCTGCTTAGGCAGATGCAGGGACCAGGGTTCAATCCCTGCCTTGCCTTGCCAGCCCTGCCCCCTAGGGTATGAGATTGGGACTGGGTGTGGTGACAGGCCTGATAGTGCAGTGCTTGGGAGGCTGAAAATAAGAGGGCCACTGTGGGTCCCATCTGCATAGTGAGACCCTGGAAACCCCATACTAAGCACATTAAAAGTAAATAAATAAATAAATAAAAATAAAATGATAAAATCATGTTCATTAAAGGTGAAAAGGTCAAAATCTATAGAACTTAACTTCTAGAACTTTTGTAAAAACAAAACAGAACAAAAAATGGTCTCCATACCAATCTTGCATGTATCTTTAAAAATTCCTCTGCTCAGCCTATTACTTCTTTTAGCCCAAGAGCAATCCCAAGGCCTAGAGCAAGCCACTCTCCCTTAGGCAATATTTCACTCAGAACAGAGTGATAGTAGCTTCTTTATCATGTCAGTCATAGTTTCCCACTGCTGTAGCTATAACTATCATATGTACCCTACAGCTCTCCTCCAAATTCCTCGAAGCCCCAACCCCTCATGTCTCAGAATGTGAATATTTGGAGACAGAGCATCTACAAAGAAAATTAAGCTAAAATGAGGCGTGCTCTAACACAGTCTGACTGGCATCCTAACATGAAGAGAGGATGGGCTGCAAGGGCCGTGGCTGTGCATGCAGAGAAGGATGGCCCTGCATGAGGGACAGAAGTGCGGGCGCATACAAGAAGGATCACTCAGGTGAACCACCCTTCGGCCCTTTGATATTGGACCTGAGGACTCCAGAAAGTGAAAAACTGTTCTTTCAGCCACAGTCTTTGCTCCTGTCTTTTGTTACAGTAACCCCAGAGACTTCTAATTTGCAGTCAGATATATTCTTGCATCACCCATCTAGTTCCATGTCTCTCTCCAGAATGAGTCCACTCTCTGAATCACATGCTCATGAGTGGCACATTTACTAGTTAATGACATCAGCTTTAGCTTTTAAAAATTTCCAGAAATTAACCATTTCTCACCATGCCAAATACTACCACCTGATCTAGACTGCTATCATCCCTACTCGGAAAACTACTACACTAGCCTATGATTGTTCCCTCTGTGCCTTCCTCCTCCTCTGCAGTAGCTTGTTGGGATCTCTCCTACAACGTTCTGCACCTTAGCACAAAAGATTTTAAAGAACCAATGTCATCTGCATTCTTTTCTCCTCTCTCTCTCCTTCCTCTCTCTCTCTCTCTCTCTCTGTCTCTGTCTCTCTCCTTTCTCCTCTCTCTCCTTCTATAACTGTGCTCTCCAACACGACCTTATAAGAGAAGATTTGCCCAGCCAACTCCACTTTCTTGTAAAACAGCCTCTTATTTAGTAATCCCCATGTCCCTTAATGCTACTTTTTCTGCTTATCATATTATTTATTTATTTGTACTGTCTGTCTCTCGTTTAAACAGAAATAACTTGAGGCATTGTCCTAAATTTCCCACCCAAATCCAACTTCTAGAATAGCACCTAGGGTGCCATAGGTCTAAAGTACTGTCTGCTAAAGAATATGTCTTCCCACAACTATTGTCCTCTTCTCATATTCATTCCAAGCTTGTTTGCCTTCTAAATTTATTTGTATCAGTATCTCCAATGACTTGTCTTGCTGTGAGTTTTTATAAGTATATGTTTATGGTAAATAATCCTTGGGGACAGTTGGTACACATATATAACACACTGTGATTCCTTTTACAACCTCCTCCCATCCACTCCCCTCCTTCATTTCTTGTCCCTCTTCCACTTATTTACTATTGTATCTTTTAGTTTGGTCTTTACTTGCATTTTTATGTTTCTCATATAAGAGAAATCATGCAATATTTATTCCCTTGGGTCTGATTTATCTCCCTGGATATTGCAATCCGCAGGTGCTTCTTTTTTCTTACAAATGATTCATGTTTATCCTTTTTTATGATGGAGTTGCACTACATTTTGAATATATACCACATTCTCTCCATTCATCTGTTGATGGGTATATAGGTTATTCTAAGATGTAGCATTAGGAACTTCACTGCTATAAATATGGGTATGCATGTAACACTGTAATATGATATCTTTAACTCTTTCAGAAAGATACCTAAAAGTGAAATGGTTGGACCAAATAACTACCTCTGAGCTGGTTTTTGACAAAATAAAAGTAGTAATTGCCTTCTTAAACAATCTTTCCTAGTACCTATGAAATCTGTGTCACTGGCCTGTCTTCTCTCTCACCACCCTGGTACATTTCAGAACCCCTTCCAAGCCCCCTTGGTTCCTCATACATCACTTTCTTTCTGGGTGATCTGTTCTTTCATTGTTTTACATACTGCCTGTTCCTGAACTCACCACACCTGTCACCCAGCATTTGCTCCTGAGCTTGGGCCTATGTTTTCATTGAGTTTCAACTTATGATACATCAAAGTTGAATGCAATATACACTTGAGTGTACACTGTGAGTAATGCTTCCCTGAGGAAATTGGCTCATTGCTTTGTTAGAAAGACTGGGAGTCTCTTCTCTTTCCTTTACTTCCTTCATCCAAATCATCCCAAACTCTGTCTATTTCATCATAAAAGCTCACCTGGGGTCCACTGCCTTCTCGCCTCCATTGTCATACCTTGGCCACCAGTGTTCCCTCCTTAGACCACCGCAGCCATTGCCTGAATAGTCATCCTGCACCTACTTTTGTTTTCTTTATTGTATTTTCTAGTCTTTAATGTGATTATATAACTTTATCATTCATTCGCTTAAACATCTCAGGTGGTCTTCATCAGAGTTAGGTTCCACAGCCACCAGCATCTGGCCTATTATGATTTCTTTTGCATGGAATCTGGTATTTTTCCTTTTCATTTGTTTGCCTACAATATCTGTGCTCATGAAGAGCTCTTATATTTTGAATACCTATTATGTGCATTGCAGTTTGTATTTAGACTATTTTATCATCTCACTTTCATATCTGTCATGCAAAATGAATATTAATATCCTTATATTTGAAATGAGAAAATTTATTTATTTATCTAAGGAGATCAACCCTGGAACTAAAATCATATTTGTTATAGCATAAATGTGTCCAATTTTACCAATGTTTTCTACTACATAGGGTCATTGGGATGGTATATATACCATTTTTTTGAAAAATTATCAAAGTATACATTTTAAAAATTATATTGCATCTTTAAAGCTTGGTTTCTCTGTACACAAAAATTTCTATTGCGAGAAAAATACTAAAATGCTCAATCACCATTATTATGAACTTAGAGGGTGAAGTATACACACTAGACCTCAGAGAGAACTGTATAATGTTCCACTTACCCATCTTTCAGAGAATAATTGGGAAAATTCCTCTTTTTGTATCCTATTGAGGAAAGACATGAATAAAGAAATGACTTCTCCTAATCCACTGGATCAGCTAAGTTCACTAATAAAGTGACAAAATCAAAATGAGTGTACCAAATTTGATCCTATAGAAAAGCAAGATACTGTGTCTACCCCATCCTGCATCTCCACAGCCCATTACTCCTGTTCTCCTTAACTGGGCTTATTTTCTCTCACCACTTGACATCATTTTTGTTCTGTGTGCTTGATGTAATTTATTTATTATTTCTCCCAGCTAGAATATGAGCCTCAAGAGCAGGGACTGTGTTTCAAGATCTACACAAAGGGCTAGCACATGGCAGTCACAGAAGAAATTGGAGCAGGGGGCTAGTCTCAGGAGGGACTAAGGAGAGTAGAGTTCACTCCTGAACCAAAAATGTCAAGGATCAGAATGATTACTATAACAAATCTAACAATGTCACCTAGCTCTCTCCTCTTAGTCTTCAGGATGTGTTTCTTTGCCCTCATACCAAATCTCTTAATAGGGAAAACACAGGCTCCATTACCCCAGGTCCCTGTCCAAATAAGCACAAGCCATGCCTTCTTAAGAGCACCTCTTGAGCTCTCCTGGGCAGCTGTCCAGAGCTTCCATGGACCTGACTTCTGGTGCTGCATGTGCCAAGATGGAGTCTCCTCTCCAAATACATTTATAAGGATTGATCAAGAACCCCAGAGCCCCAGCACCAGCTCCATTCAGCTGTGACACTGTGCCCAAAAGCTGGTGCAGGTTTACTAAATTACAGAGCAAATGTCATACTTCCTTTGTATTATCAGACACACATCTTACAGCCTCTTTATTGGGTTTTTATATCTTGAGGGGGTCTTAATAGGATGAAAGGGAGGCTTGCTAGGTGCAAATGAGTGCTGTTCGACTATTTAAAGGCACATTTAATTAAACTGGATTCATTGCCTGCATGGGGCAAGTTAAAAAGAAACCAAATAGATGGAGTATGATTACATATTATTAAGAAGAAAGACAGCTCTGGAGACCAAATTCTTTTAACACAACATTAAGCTGAGCTCATTTCATATGCACAGTTTAGCACTGGCCTATAAGGAGAACGTGTTTTGAGAAAATCAGCAGAATGGTTATGAGCTCTAAACAGCTTTTAATAAAATGCAATGTTTCAGGGAAGGAGAAGCTTCTAAGCTTCACTTAAATATGCTAATTAAAGAAAATGAAGTTGCCTACTGATTCCAGGTTCTCTTTGTTTTCTCTCAGTTTTTTATGTTCATTTCACTCAGCTACTTTCTACCTTATTCTCTAAACTTAAGAAGAAAAGAAATAATGCACCAGATTCTTCACTAAAAGGGTTTTGAGATTTATTGTGATTTGATGATGACTTGGTTGGAGAAAGAAACCAACCCAAATCTGTGAAATTTTTTGTTTTAATTTTGAAATGTAGATATCTCTTATTTTTTCTTTAAAAGAATATTTATTAACAGTTTTACAAAGAAGGTTTGCGAAACATAGAATCTTGACAATGCATTTCATAGCCCACTATAAATAAAACAGGCAATAATCACATGCATATTTTCATAAGCATAAATACTTGTGATATGCTAAGGATATTCAGGCATGTCAAATGGCTATTCACAGAGAAGATTCATAAGGTGATAGGTCCAATGCATACAGTGTGAACACATCACTATGGTTGGTTATTATGTACACACAGCTCTCTAATAACAGTCATCTGAAAATCCTTGACAAAAAATCTAAGTCATTTATTGTTTTTCTGATCTATGAACATTTTAATTGGCATAGAGCCCAAGATATGTCACAGAACTGGAGTCACCATACCAATGCATGATATCAAGCAGCAGAGCACAAATCCATTTAAAAGTCACCTTTTAAATCATTTATTAATATTAATCACATACCAGGTGGATTCCCACCACATATAAAATCAACCAAAGAGTTGAGCTCTCAAGAAATGTTATCTTCCACAAATACAGATATACTAGAAGGATGTATCTTAAGAATTTCATGCTCTACCGACTGAGCTAGCCAGGCACTTATGGATGTATCTTAGTTTATTGAGGATGTTTCAATATTTTTATGCACATAAATAATACTTACAAAGTCAACAATGGTTTAAGGCACTTTTGTGGGATGAACTTGCAAAAAATGCATAAACATATATGAAATTCTATGTAGAATTTTTTACTTCTGGTATTAGGAATGATGTGAAGAGGAAACACTTAGATTAACAAGTTATAGAAATAATATGAGTAATTTAAAACTGTAGAATTAAAAAACTATCAAGGAAATTCAACAGATGAAAAAGCCTATTACAGTGCTATACTATGGGAAATTGGGATAGGTCCTCTACACAAGCTGCTAAACCCACAGTCACTAGCTGCCTTTTGAAGTCTTGCATGATGATGAGTCATTGATCTTCTTTCAGAGCATGCCTCTCCTTAAAAATACACTCCCGTTCAATTTTTAGATGGCACTGTGGTTTGTTCATTTTTTCATGGTTTGCTATACACTAAGAGCAGAATTCCATTTCCCCATTTTCTGTGCTGTGCTCTTATGCTGTGGACTACATATGTTAGGTTTGATTACATCAACTTATTGGCTTAAGAGCTTCGCATGGACTCGTTACATTCCTGCACGGGTGTGAGCCATGTCTGACCATGGCTAGCACATCTGTGGAACTTATGACTTGACTCAAGTTGGCTATTGGGTCTACAGTATGTTTATAATTGAAATAATCCCCAGCTTCTTGCTGGCATTGACTGATTTTGACAAATGGATTCCACTGACTGTGATAATAATAATAATAATAACAACAACAACAACAACAACAATAATAATAATAATAATAATAATTATTCCTGTCTATGAAGTCAGCATATTGGGCTGGGTGCTTCATAGATACCACCTAATTTAATGACCCTCATTACCATCATTGGCCAGAAGTATGGGTATCCCTATGCTACAGAAACTGAAGGACAACAGGGGTCTTTGTTAGGTCACAGAAATAATCAATGGCTTTTCTGGGAATAAAACTCAGGTCTGCTAGACTCCAAACCCCAGTTCTTTCATTAACAATTGCCCTAATCTCATCCAAGGAGTCATGTTTCCCAGGAAGAAAAGTATGCAAATTGCCCATCATCATTTTGTGCTTCAAAAGAGGAAAAACTAAGTTTCCAATGGTGTTCCAAGCATAAATTCCTTTAAAGAAAGGTTTACAAAATCTTGCCTGCTGGATAATAGTTAAAAGGGTATCCAGAAACTTTAATATGACCCATTCTGAGTTATGATCTCTCCCACTTCCCTTTCTTTGAATAGTAACTTGGTGTAACTTTGTGAAAACCACCTGTCCCTAACTCCAAGTTCTCGTAGCCTGAACTTTATTTCTTCTAACTTGTAGTTACATGCATTTGATATGCTTCTGTCCTGGACAACAGAGTTCGTAAGACCTCCTCCAGGAAAGGAGCACTGTTCTTGGTTCTTTGGGCTGGAAATATTAAGAAAGATGTCTTTAAGATATCTTAAAATGCCAGATAGAACATGTATCTGGGGTTGGAATCTTAAGAAATGAGCCTGGAAATGAAAACTGAATGAGAGAAGAAAGGCATGGAATCCTGATGGCCTTGTTTGCTGACTAGGACCAGCCATACATGAAGGTAATTCCTATCTGTAGATTTCTCTCATTCACAAACAAATGCCATTTGATGTTAAAGCCAGTAAGAATCAGTTGTCTATCACAAACATCCAAAAAAGTATTCCTTAACCATCTCAAATTTAGTAATTTGTAGAATTTGAAGCCCAGAAAAGGAGAGACCTTTTCTTAATGTTTTTCTCACTATGGTGACACCAGTAGAGCTAGAGTTGAGGGCCATCCTTCCAGTGCCAGTACTGTCTCTTTACCATAACCTCCTGGAGCTTTGAGGCTCCAAGTGTGCCCAGGAAACCGGTACCATCAGTATCATTTGGAACTTGTTTTGTGTGTACACTGCTGAGCCTATCCTACACCTACTGAATCTGGGGGTAGGGCTAGATATCTCTGTTTTAGGTCTTTTGGGTGACTCTGATGCCTGTTGATCTATTAAAATCTATGCACTAGGTGAATGATTTTCAATTGTTTGAACCGGTGGAAACATTTTCTTCAAATGAAACTTTATTATTATTATTATTATTCAATATAATGTCTCACTACACAATTCAGATGCATAGTGATCCTCCTGTCTCAGCCTCCTCAGTGCTGGAATTACAGGCATGCACCAGCATGCCCACTTTCTACATATGGTACTGGGGATTGAGCTTGGGTCCTTGCAGTTGCCAAGCATTTGCTTACATTGTTCAGGTATCTGCCCAACCCCCAAGTGAAATATTGCCTATGAGCTGCCTATGAGCTCTCTCTCTCTTTACATATATATATATATATATGTATAATAATAATTAATTATATATGTATAATTATATATGTATATATATGTATAATAATTATTAATTATATATATATAATTAAAAAAATTTTTTCAGAACGGGGGATTGAACTCAGGCCCTTGCACTAGCTAGAGAAGTGCTTATTACACTGAGCCACCTCCCCAGCCCCTTGACATAAATATATTTTTAAAAATATCAGTGTAGACTAGAAGCCTAGAGATCAGCATGTTTCTGAAAGCCCATGGCAAAACCTGAGAAATATTACAAAATTCTGGAAGATCCCCAGAGGAAACCATTTTAAGAAGACTTTTGAGATGTGGCAATGTTGTCACATTTATGTGCTTTCCCTACTTATGCATTCAACTTTTCTATAACCCATGAAGCTCTGTTTTAGAGGGAATTATTTAGTAATTTTTACATGACAAAGATCTTTTAAATACTCACAGACTTTAGAAATGGTAAGTGAGATTGGATGAGACACTGTAATACAGACCTTGCTTGGGAGATCTCAGGTCCTGTCCCATTCTGCCTCAAATGTGACTTTAGAGGCAAGAGCAATAGCTCAGTGTTCTAAAGCTGCTGCTTAGAGAAACTTAGGCAAGCCCAGGGAGCACAGTTCGATCACTGGCACAACACATCATACCAGCCCTGCCCCAAGAACAGGCTGTTCTGGCCACAATAAAAAAAAAAAAAAATTCAAGGGTAGGAAATGAGGAGGCAGAAGCTGTTTGGTGAGCGGCCTCAAGACAAACACTTGGTGTCTGGAAATGGTGCAGAAAGCTACTGATACTCTGTTCATAATGGATATTCCCAAAACCTTCTGATTCTGGAGGGCTAAGTTCTAAATTTCTTAAAAATTTGGAAGTTAACCCAAATTACCCATGGTAATATTTTATGATGTTTGGCACGTCCCTGACTGCATGCCCATCCTGTACTGCCCTGGGAGACCTGGTCTTTTGTGCAGAAACAGAGAATGGTGAATATCATATCCAGGTGTATAAAGACACAGAGACCTGGAGTCTCAAGGCAGGTTTTCATGCACAAGATGGTGTTTAATAGGAGGGGGTTATCTGACCAGGAAGCACTTGGAAGCAAAGAAATCTTACAGCTTCCTAGGAACACTAGCAACCGAATTCCGTGTCTTTGCAATAGCTCGTCATTGTCTTTGAAATGTCCTAGAGCATTCAACTTGGACCATTTTCAGAAGTCCTTATTTGTATTTGATAATATGTTCAGTGTCACTTCCTATATGAAATTTCCATCTCTATGTCTTTGCTGACTTTCTTGCTATCATTAACTTTTGTGGATGACCTGGAGAAAAATAAAAATTGCCAGTTTTTTATTTATTTGTATTTTTTTAGTACAAGATCTACAGGGTCTTCAGGGTCTCACTATGTAGATCGGACTCACAGTGATCCTCCTGTGTTTAGCCTCCCAAAATCTGGAATTACAGGCATGCACCACCACACCAGTCTGCATTGCTGTCTCAGTACAACAAGGAGGAGGGGCCTGCACCTCACGCCAGGGATCAAACCCACGACACTACATTTGCCTAAGCAGGTGCTTTAACCTGCTGAGCCATTTGGCTGGCCTTGCCAGAATGTTTTAATACTACCAACAATACTGTTTTATAATAATGGGCAGTACATTTTTACACTCATTTTTATTCCCTTGGGACTATATCTCTACAGTAAATGGTGAGAATGGAAACCATATCTATGACTAAGAAACCAGATAGAGCTTCTGTTACATCATAGACACTCAAAGTGCCTTTTCCATGATAAAAGCCTGGAACTTGCCAACATCCTCAAGCCTGGAAGAAGGTCACACTGAGCAAGTTCACAGTCCCAGGCCTGCTTGCCTGTCCCCGCCCTGACTGCTAGCTTTCCTGGGCCGAGACACTTCCCAGCTGCCTGCTCGCCCTGTGCTTTCTCTTCCTTAATATCATCAGATTTGAAATAGACATATATTTTGCAGCAGAGCGGTGGGAAGTGTTACAGAAGCCCAGCAGGAGATATTTGCATATTTATGAAAATAGTTTACCTTCCCTGTGACAGTAACAAATGTTCACAATCTCAGCAGTTTGTTCACTTTGTTTGAAGAAAGAAACAAGAGTGCATTAGCAATTTAGAAAAGATTTCCTGAGAGTGGTTACAACAGGATTTTATTTTCCTAATGGTAACATTTCAAGAAGTTCTCAGGGGGATAAAAAAAAGAAGTTTTCAAGGTGCATAATTCTTCTAGCAATGAATGACTTTCTTCTGACGATAATAAGTATGAAAACTTTTAGACTCCTCTCCCAGATGTAACAAAATTTTCAGTGTGACTTTGCCATAGTTAATCTGACAGATGATAATCATAGTTCCTCTTCAACAATATGTTTTTGATAATTACCTGTAAGCCTGATGAATCATTTTTGGCTTTCTAATAATCTTTCTTACCCTATTAGGCAAGGGAGGATATACATTTCTAGGAAAGAATATTTTGAAACAGAAAGATGAAGGTCATAATTTTTTAATACATATCCCTGGCAGCCAGTATTGATGTTAGGCTATTTCTGAGTATACCGCCACTTTTTAAAAATTTTAGATAGGGTCAGGGAGATAGCTCAGTGGAATAAGTGCTTGCTGGCAGGTGTAAGGTCCTAAGTTTGATCCCTGGTTTCAACAAAAGAAAGAAAGAAAGAAAGAAAGAAAGAAAGAAAGAAAGAAAGAAAGAAAGAAAGAAAGAAAGAAAGAAAGAAAGAAAGAAAGAAAGAAAGAAAGAAATTTAAAATAGTCCAAAGCAAGTGAGTTTGGTGTAGAAAAGCTGAATGGTATATTAGAAAGAGGATAGGTCTTGAGGCTAGACAGATTTGCATGTAAGTCCCCACAATCTCACTTCTGTGCAGTGCTCTTCAGTTTCATTGGCTGTGAAATGGGGATAATCTTGCCTACCTAACTTGTCTGGTTCTCTAAGGTTTAAGTCCAGTTCTGGGCCTCTGCTGAAAAGATGATACTCATTCAATAACCTCTCTCACACAATGTGTTCTATCATGAGCTGCTACTTGTACAGTAGTTTATCATATACAGTTTAAATACTGTAACTTGTATTTGTTTCCCATGACCACTATGGCAAATTACCCACAATTTAGTGACTCTTTCATATTTCTGGAGGTCAAAGCTTAAAATCAAGATGTTGGCAGAGTTTCTCTCTCTCTCTCCTCTCTCTCTCTCTTTTTCTCATTTCAGCAGAGAATATTTTTATTCTTACAGTTTCCAGTGATTACATACTGTTTCCAATGTGAGGCTCCAGAACTCTAAATTTTGACTCTGGTTTTCACAGGGCTTTCTTCCCTTATCTTCTGTGTTGCTTGTGACAAGGATGATTGTGATTAGATTTGAGATGTACCCAGAAGATCTGGTATGATGTTAATTTGAAAATCTTAAGTTAATTATATCTTCAAGAGCTTTTCTTCTAAATGAAGTCATATTCATGTCCTCTGAATGTTAAGATATGGACATATATTTGGGAACCAATGGTCAGCCCACTATAGTTAGCATACCTTGAAAATACAATGAACTCACTTTTATAAGATAATTTTTCTCAGACATATAGGAGGGTGGAACAAAGACTTTTGGTCAAACTAGGACCTTGATGGATTCATCATAGGTGACAGAGGTTGCCTGATGGTAGCAATAGGAAGTTACCATCGAATACAGAAGGTGATGAAATTAGGTCAGCTTTGGACAACTTTGTGATGATTGGGTGAAGGGGCTTTTACTGAACCTTTATAGTAAGAGTTGTATAAAGCATTCTACTTTCTAAATATAGTTGTATTTTCCTTGTCATTAATATCCAAAGCTGGCTTGATCAGAAGTACTTCTTTGCTAATCTCTAGGGAGTTCAGTTTTCCAAGAATACCTCTGGTCTAAATATTTCTTTAAATCCTCAAACAGGGGGGAAGGAATGGCAATGGACTGGCTAGCTCAATAATTCAGTTTTGCACATTTTAAAGAATTGTTAATGAAGGGAAGAAGCAGACTTGATTTATTCCCAAGGAATTATCTCCTGGATTTTGTTAGTGCTGGCTTACATGATTATTTCCTTTGGAAAATTACTACTGCTCTTAATATTTGTGAATGTTCCAGCATTAGGGAGGGCTAATTATTTATCCTCCTCTACCTCATTCAGGAGTCCTCATTATTGACATTTATAGTACAATGATAAACTTGCTTTAAAAAATAAGCAAAACAATGAGGCAGCATCTGTTTTTATGAAACTTAAGTCCACAGTAATAATAACCCAAGCACCCACCTGATGCAACCCAGTGGATGCTTAACAGGACAGATATTGGTCATCAGGTTCTGGAATTGACTGGTCTACCTTCCCAGATTCATTCTTAGCCTCTAACAATTTTAACCTTAGTGCTGGGCCTCATTCAAATGTTCAGTACCCTCATTTTTGATGAGAACACAATCTTTTTCTGCACTCTGATCTTCAAATATTGCTATTCTCGGACAATCCATTACATTGGTAAGTATCCATCTCTGGTGAACAGAGTTCCCTTTCCTGATGCGTAAGTGTGCCATAACCCTTATATAAAATGTGGAGAGAAAACTTTCTCTCAGGCTCTCATGGACAGCAAACTGGTCAAGCATTGGCCGTGACTCATCCACATGGATGACACACACAAAGGATCCACAGAATAAGTTACAGGACCACAAGATAAACCCTGAGGGGACTTCACTGACCTCATAAGAAACATAAAGTACATGTGTTGGTATATTGGTCTTGCTCTATCTAGGTCTTAATTCAGCAGAAAAGTATAAAAATGAAGTATACATCATGGGGTCATAATAATAATTTGAGCTGTAAATGGCTATGGTTGACAACTTCTTTGAATAACTCACTATTGTTGTGGAATGCTGGACTGTGTTGGATTGTGTTGTTGAGTTCAAGCACCTAAGTTAGTTGAATGACAATGGTGTGCCCATCTCTGATAGGTGTAGACAAAGGAAGAGGTATAGAAAGGAATAATCATGATGCATGTGTATAGACAGTACAGTTGGGATAGATAACGCTGTGCTTCTACATAATTCTATGAGAGGCAAGATTTGCACTAATGGTGGTTGGACAGGATATTATGTCAGCTTCTAGTACTATGGACAACCGCTAGGAAAATAACAAGGTAGAAAGTATTAATTATTGAATCTCTGATGTAATTCAGGTATAAAAAATAAGATATGCAAAGAGCTACACTCTTTAGTTACTGATAAGAGACATACAGTATAGTAATGTCTGTAAGTATAATATGTATGCAACTTCTGTGATACCAAAACATTATGAAAACAGTTTGCAATGTATTAATTTATTAAATCCATCTTGTCAAGGTATCTTAAAACTGTCTCATTGATATTTGTACTTCAATAAAACAAAAATAAAAAGTAAATTAAAAAAAGAAACACCAGAAAAATAAAATAAAATAAAATGTGGACACAAACATACACAGAAAAGCTAAGTGCCCTCAAGCAGCATTCAGCTCTGAATGTGACACAACCAAAATAACCCGTTAGGTTATTAGTTTAGGTTGCTATGTCTTACCTTTGGAACTGCAACTGTTTATATTTCCAGTTACTAACAATTCTCTTATGTAAATTTCTTGCAAAAATATAAATCTGAACAAACTGAGTTAAACACAAAACAAAATGTCATTTGAACATTACAAAGAAAAATACAAGTGCAGGTATGTGAGTGAGACCCCACCAGGAAGGCAAATGCTTTCCTCTGTTTGCAGCCATAACTTCTCTACTTCTTCTAGAGGTCTTTCGTGCAACACTGAAGACACTTGAAATATCTAAGGCTACTAAACTGGGTCTTTGTACTCTCTCTTGGTGTAGGGAAAAGCATTAACTTTTCAAAGTCAGAGAGAAATAAATTAGAATATTAGCCTACCATTTACTGGCCCTGTCTTTTCAAACAAAGGGCTTCTTTGATAGTGTGCACCATTATTAAGTTGAAAGAAAATGCCATCTCACTCAAAAACTTGCAGGGAATATTAAATGAGAATTGAGAACTCTGAGTTCCATTAGGAATCATTTCCTTTTTACCCAATATGAGCTCTGAAAATTTATGGATTTAATGCATGCAGTAGCTCTCACTTGGAAGATCTCTGGTATTAATCTTATACCTCTGGTTTATGCCCTCTTTGCCTTGAGATTCTCTGGTCTTCCATTAACTTCTCCCTCTGATAAGTTACTTGCTGGGTGCTGTAGATTTAAACAAAAGCTCTTTCCTTTTCAGAAATATCTACCTAAATAAATATATAATGTTCATATTTTTTGTCATACATTTGCCTTGAAAAATACAAAAAGCAATACGACAGGACTCCCTGACATTCTTAAATGCTAGTTTGAGATACTCGATTCCTTTGCATGAATAGCCTCTACTTGAACTCATTTTTTCTGGAAATAAAAGTTTAATGCTCTACTAATTCAACTTAGAAAGTAATTGCAAGACTTCAACAAATGAAGAAAATCTCATTTTATAGGTACTAGGGACTTAATTCCAATGAAAAAAGCTTCATTGGTGATGAGTTAATTGTGCAGTTAACATGAAACAACCTTACCTAGAATTACAAAGACTCTAAATGCATCCATTTGGAGGTATCAATGATTAAAAGACTCTTTAACAGAAAACCATATTTCTTGAACTTTCTCCATGTTGTATATTCAGGTAATCAGTGGTCACCAGGGAATCTAGTACTTTATAAAGTTTCATTTAGTAGAGCCCTACAATAACCTCAAAACCTAGAGACAAGGACAGCATTACTTCAGATTCTAATGCTTTCTATCATAGTTACTTCCTAATTACCCAACACTTAGGACTGACCATAAGAAGGAAAAGGTTCATTTCAGCTCACAGTTTATAGAAGTTTCAATCCACAGAATACTCATGACTATGGAGAGGGAGTCCATGCATGGCAACAGAAAGCAGAGGGCAATCAAAGGATGTGAGAGGGAGATAGGTGCTTTCAGGGCATACTCTCAGGGAACCACCTACTTTATCTAAGCTTCACCACCCAAAGCACATTTTGCTCTTGACTTATCTGTGGACTAATGACACCCCATGATCCAATCACCTCCAAAAGCCCTCCTATGAGCACATGAGGCTTTAATGGAACAGCTAGATATAAATCTTAACTTCTATATGACAGGGATCAGAGCTCCCTCCTAAACCCTTTTGTCTGATTACAACACTTCCTAGAGATTCTAACCATTGCTCTGGCTATGAATTCCACTTCTATTCTACTGGTGCCCAAATATCCAGGCTGAGGCTGAGTCATGTGTCATTCTGCCTCCATATCACCATCTGCATGCCTTGTCATCACGTCAGAAGCAGCATGTCAAAAATTAAATTCTATCTTCGGTCGTGTTCCATAGAAGTAGCTTCAGACAAATGTTTTCAGTTGTATTGTATTGATACTGATTTAGTAATAATCAAGTGATTTATTTGATACATTCTGTCAGAAAAGGAAAGCAAGAAAGGTCATTTTAAGTTGGTTGCACAGGTTAGGTTTCTGTTTTTCTTAGGAGGGAAGGTTAGAGGACATCACTGGGGACAATTCTCTGTAGATGACTAAAGTGGACAGTTGGCATTTTTTTCAAATAAATTTTATTAATTTTCTTAAGAAACAAATAGCAATGAGACAGTTTCAAAACTAATTAATAGGACAGCTTCAATAATTAATATATTATATATTGTCTTCATAGTATTCACAGTACAAGATGCAGACATATCAAAAAAGATGAGTAATCTCTCTCCCTCTCTCTCCCTCTCTCTTTTTTCTCCCTCTTTCTCTCTCTCTCTCCCTTTGTTGTCTTCTCCACTGTGAGCTGTTGTCTTCTGCCATGTGATAGCTGATTATGAATTGAAACCTCAACAAATTAAGCTAAATAAATGGTTTCTTCTAAAAACAAAATCAAAAAAACAATTGGCATTGACATTTGAGGCAGCAGAAGACAAGTATAGCCCTCACTAGAGAAGGCAAAGACAGAGGAACAATAATATCCAGTAACATCTGAGGGGATTATTCTTCAGAAAATTTTTTTGGTGGAACTGGGGATTGAACTCAGGCCTTTGTAATTTCCAGGGAAGCACTTATTCCACTGAGCCATTCTCCCCACCCCCCATGTGCAGCTTTCTAATACAGTTAATACCGTAAATGCTGGCAGATTCCATGCTCTTCAGTCCCTAGTACTTCAGGATCTTCTCTCTCACACAATTTTTTTGGGCTTAGCTCATCCAAGTTCACATTCGTCTTCCAGAGACTTCATCCAAAACAAGGAAAATCTTTCAGCTTTGCACTGAACTCAGGGTCTGCAGGACCTGCTGAGAAGCCTGCTACTGAAGGTTATATGCAAAGTCATCCAGTCTGTCAGTCGGGAGTGATGTATCAGACCTTGTGCTTCTTAGGCTTCTGCTTTCTGAGACCAAATTTCTGAGAATAAAACACCCTGCTCCCTGATGGTTGCTCACTAACAACAGTCTGTGAGCCCTTACTCCCAGCTCTGTCTTAACTTGATCTATTTAGAGCCAGAACATGAGCATTGGTAGATGAGGGAGCTGGAATTCTATCTTTTTTTTTTTTTTTTTTTTTTTTTTTTTTTTTTTTTTTTTTTTTTTTTTTTTTTTTTTTTTTTTTTTTTTTTTTTTTTGTACAAGCAGCATAGATGTTATAGCACTGTGATCAGAATATGAGGGTATTTTACACATATTGCTTTCAGCTTTAGGACCTCAGATAAAATTCCAAGCCATAGAGATAGGGAGAGCTCTATGTAGCACTCTGTCATGCCCCGACACACTCGTGTCTAATATCTTCACTAGAGAAGATATTAGGAAAGCTAAAATCTTGCTCATCTGGCTTTGTGATGAACAAACTGGTAATAAGCCTAGATCTTGAAAGGTAGTACTCTCTCTCTCTCTTTCTCTCTCTCTCTCTCTCTCCCTCTCCCTTCCA